>CAUYSK010004072.1:0-51536 GCA_963575035.1 Avahi laniger | reverse complement strand
GTGGAAACAACCCAAGTGCCCGTCAATTCATGAATGGATTATTAAAATTTGGTATATGTATACAATGGAATATTACCCCATTATAAGAAACAACAGTGATCTAGCACCTCTTATATTTTCCTGGATAGAGCTTAAGCCCATTATCTGAAGTGAGGTATCACAAGATTGGAGGACTAGGCTCCACATGTACTCACCATCAAATTGGCACTGACTGATCAACACTGTGATTCTCACACAGTAGTAATATTCTCCAAGGATTACGGAGTTGGGGCTGTAAACGCACAACTAATGGACACAGTGAGCATTGTAGAGGGGAAGGGCATGCCTCTAACCCTTGCTTGGGTGAGGCAAAGACATAAAATGTAACCATAATGTTGCACCCTCATAATACCCTGAAATAAAAACAAAAAGAAAAGAAAAGAAAAAAAAATCACAATGAATTACCACCTTACCCCTGTCAGAATGGCCATTATTAAAAAGTCAAAAAACAATAGATGTTGATGTGGATGCAATGAAAAGGGAATACTTATACACTGTTGGTGGGAATGTAAGTTAGTATAACCTCTGTGGAAAAAAGTATGGAGATTCCTCAAAAAATTACAATAGACCTACCATTCAATCCAGCATTCTCACTACTGGATATCAACCCAGAAGAAAAAAAGTCATTATATCAAAAAGATGCCTGCACTCAAATGTTTATCAGAGCCCAGTTCACAATTGCAAAGGTATGGAATTGACCTAAATGTCCATCAACTGATGAGTGGATAAAGAAAATGTGGTATATATATATACCATGGAATACTACTCAGCCATAAAAAGGAATTATTTTTTTTTTCTGGAGATCGTTATCTTAAATGAAGTATCTCAGGAATGGAAAAACAAATACCACATGTTATCCCTTATAAATGGGAGCTAAATGATGGGTCAAATGGTCATAAAGCGGTACCCCTTTGGGATGCTTCTATTCTATCTTCTCCTCCCCAAGCTGTGTGAATTATATTTGGATTCTACCTTAATCTCTCAGATGGTGTGTGGTGCTTGTGAGTAAGAATCAGTGACACCCTGTTTGGTGGAATCAGTAGATGCTGTAATGGGTTGTACAGTTGTTCTCCTTGTTAAAAGTTGGCACTTGCAGGAAAGAGCCAACTGAAGAATTGTTCTTCAGTATCTGTAATCAGCTTTAGCCCCTCAGAAGCAACACATGAGTGCCCCAGGTAGTGGATGGGGCCCTGAAGCTCCCAGGAGATTGTTTGTTCTCCACTAGAGCAGAGGTGGGTGAATGGTGAGGCTGGGTGAATTTTGTTCAGGTGAGTCTGCCTCCAGGCTCCACAGGGGTAAGTCTTGAACTGTCCCAGAAAGGGTCAAATGTCAGCTCCCAGGCTGCTGAGCATGGCCTCCAGGAAGGAGCTTGAAGTGGCCCCACACCCCACTAGTGGTCTGCTAGTGAAGAAAGGGCCATCTGCAATTCACCAAGTGGCTATCAGGAGTGACTTTTGCTCCTCTCACTCTTCCTCTGCCCTGAGAGACTCCTTCCAGTTTCTGGTTGTAAATGAGTGCCCAAATTTGCCAAGCTTGCAATGGTACCACGGTCCAGGAACCACCCCACCTGTGGACCTGCTCCAGTTCAAAGGCCTGGTTTTCCTGTGAGAGGCTGGGTGCTCCACCGGTTTACTGTGACTCAGACCCACAGTATGCTCTCTCTTGTCTGTTCTGCCCATATGGGCCCCTCTGCCTCTTGAATTTAGCTCTTAATTCTCCCTTCTGTGCCCCCAAGCAATTCTATCAAGTCCTGGGGGAATGAGATCCAGCCACATGCCTGTCTTGCTGGTAGGCATCTCTGGGGACTGTCAGTGGGCAGAGAACTCCCAGACCTAGTACCCCTAGGTCCACTGTAGGTCCTCAAGGGGAAAGGTGTAGGCCCTTCTCTCTTTGTAAACCTCAGAGTGGAGGGTGCATCAGCACAGTGCAGGGAGCCACTTTCGAAAGTCTTGGTTCAATGGCCCCTCTTGGCTACAGTGGGCAGGGGAGAAGTGGAGGAGGAAAAGAGTCTGAATGGAAGAGAGACAGAGACAGCACTCCAGGTCTTCTGGTCTCTCTCCCCGGAAGGAAGCCCACACAAAACATTCAAGCTTTGGGGTCTCACATGTTCTCTGGGGCCAACCACAATCTGGGCAGGAGTTGGGAACTATTTTTGAGGGAACAGATGATATGAAAATTGAAGGGCTGGAGCTTCCCAGGGTGGAGAGAGGGGTGGTATGGGTGGGAAGAAGTATGGTGTCTGCTCTCTTGACTCACAGCTGTGGCCATGGGGGCTGACCCCCAAAGTGGCTGGAAGCTCAATCCTTTATGTTCAAGAGGGTCCCAGTTCAATGTCGCAGCTGCATTTGGGCTTGTGGGGGTGGAAAAGCTCCTGAGCATCTCAGCAGCCCACTGACCCTTGGAGGTGTGTGGGAAGGAAAAATGAAACCCCCATTTACTGCCTTGACTGGGCTCTGAGCTTCTCTGCGGTAGATTTCTGTCGATATCTTTTTTTCCTTCTTGTTCTTCTTCATGATTTATTTCTGTGAAGTCTCCAGCAGGCTCTGGCACCTTTTCCCCTAAACTACACCTGAGCTGTTCCCATTGCCCCCTCTCCTTTATCTGAAGCACTTCCTTCTCTCTGGGACAATAAGGCAACCAATGTCTCTTGCCGTCCATCTTCCACAAATCCCCTAAATTACTTTTTTAAGTTTTAAGAAAGTACCTCGTTTTTGAAGATATTTATCTCCGTGACTCCTCCATCTTGTTATTTTCTTAAGGGAGAATGCTAATTATTTTAGCTTGTGATCAAACTGATATCTTTTATCATTTTAATTTTGTGTCTTTGGACATTCTCCAGCTTTATTATGTTTGTTTTGAGGTTCATTAACCAGAAAGTCATATGGTACTTCTGGTGTGAATTTCTTATGAGTTTTTAATAAGGATTGAATTTTGTTTTCTGTTTGGCTCTATGTATTTCCTGATGATGCCCAGAGCTTTTTGTTTGTTGTAAACTTCCTTCCAAAGTCTACAAAGCAACTGTAATGGTAACTAGATAGACTTCCAGGACAAAACTGTGGTCTATAGTTTTGTCATTTTTACTTAGAATAAAGTGAACAGGAACTAGAAGGTTCTTTATAAGTAATATAGCACAGTTCCATGTGAGGAAACAAAACCTAAAGAGAGGTCAAGTGTCTAGATTGTAAGCTTGCCTTAAAAAGCTGAACTTTTGAATTCTAACCAGAAATTTTCTCATTGCATAATGTTGTCTTAGTAGATAGTGTCTAGTCTATGTAAATTTAGGTAAGTCCATGATTTAGTAGAATTTGGAGAGTCCTCTGTCCCATACTCTTCTTTCCTTCCTGAATATTACCTCCATTATTTCTGTAATACCCAATTTCTTCCCCATTGCCTGTATATACTCCTTGCAATTTCCTTTTACTTCCATCTACTATTCCTACACCTTCCCTCCATTCTTCTCTCTTATTGTGTGTGCATTTTGTCTTTATGAGAACAAGAGAATTAAAGGCCAGAAGTTTGATCTGCCTGGTTTCCACTTTTCTTGCACTACTGCCTATACTCCACATAGCAGATTAAGTGTTCTTTAGAAACACACAGATCAAATCATGTTGCTCCTTAGCCTAATAGCCTCCCGTGGCCTCACATTGGATTCAGAAATAAATCCAGGTCTGACAATGTCCTACATTATCTGCTTACCTGTGTGATCCTATCTCCTCTTAGATCACTTTACTACCAGGCACACTGACCTTCTTTCTGTTCTGGTAACACTCTAAGCTCATTCTTGCCTTACATCTTCATGCATTCAAGTTCCTTTTCCTGGAACACACTGCCATAGTATCTTTGCCTAGCTGGCTCCTTCAGGGAAAACCTCAAGTGCTACTTCTTGAGAAATGTCTCCCCATTCAATTCAAAGCAGCATACCCTTGGCTTCAGTAACTTTCCGTCATATCACGCCATTTTATTGTCTTCACATTATTTATTATAATCTGAAATCATATTTAAACTATTTGTATACTTTTTTATTGTCCTTCTCTTTACTTTTTTGGGTAATTTTTGTATAGTACATCTTTTCCATTCTTTTACTTTCAACTTACCTATGTTGTTAAATTTGAAGTGAGTTTCTTATAAAGAGCATAAAGTTGGATTGTGTTTTCTTATTCACTCTGCCAATCTCTGCCTTTGAATTTGTGTATTTAGAATATTCACATTTATAGTAATTATTAATATGGTAGGGCTTAATTTACCATTTTATAATTTATTTTCTGTTTGTTTCTTGTTTCTTGTTCTTTTTTGTTTTTTGCCTTTATGTGGGTTACTTGAGCATATTCTAAGATTTCATCTTAACATATAAGATCTGTTCAGAACGTATCCAGCCATGTAATATGAAAAATCAAGATATTTATTGAAGAAGATACAAGAAACATTGTACATAAGACAAAGATGCCTTGTTCCCCTTCAAAGTAGGCATCTTGGGACCTCACATAGTTCTCCCAGCGTCTCTTAACCTAACCCATGCATGTTCAACATTCTCAAGGGTTCTTCTTGTTGCAGGTCTTCCAGAACATGGATCACTTTCAATAGATTCTTGACCATCTTTGAAGCATTTGTGTCACACTTCTATTTGTGCTGCACTCACTGCATTGTCCCCAAAAGCCTTCTGAAACATCTGAATAGTTTCAATGGAAGAATGCACAAGCTTAACACAAAATTTGACGCAGATTTGTTGCTCTACTCACTCAGTCATTTTGAATGTGAGGCCCACTCAGTGCACGTGCTCATTCAGTGGTGTCTAGCACTGTACTGGTTAGTATAGTGAAGCTGTCATTGTTCACGCATGTGCATTCCAGTCCACCCTCCTTGGCTACCAGGTTACGTTGATGTCGTGCAAACCATTCTTGTTATATTAACAATGGCTGGCTACTTTTCAGACAGGCTCCATGTATTTAGTGTTTTTGAGTGTATGTCTTCATATCATTTTCTTAGCAGTTGCTCTGGATATTACAATATACATACAGTTTATACAGTTATCACAGTCTACTGGAATCAGTATTTTACCACTTCAAGTGAAGTGTGAAAACTTATTTCCATTCAGGTGTCTTTACTTTCCCAACTTTTAAATATCATTGTCTTGAATATCAGATGGTGTTACAGTTTTTCTTTTAATTTTTACTCATTGTTTAAATCTGGAAAACTCATGAGGTGGATAGTCTATTGTATTTACCCATATTTTTGCCCTTTTCACTATTCTTTTCTCATTCCTAATGCTCCTAGATTCCTTCTTTTATCATTTCCTTTATGTTTAAAGAACTTTCTTTAACCAGTCTTTAAGGATAGATCTGTTAGCAAAAAATTGTTTTAGTTTTTCTTCACCTGAGAATGCCATTATTTCCCTTTCATTCCTAAAGTATAGTTTCACCAGCTAGAGAATTATCAGTTGACAATCTTTTCTTTTAGCTGTTGAAAAATGTCGTGCCACTTTCTTACAGCCTTCATTACTTCAGATAAAAAAAATATGATTAGTTAAACTGATGTATTCCTATGGGTAATGTGGCATTTTCTCTGGATGCTTTTAAGATATTTATTTTGTCTTTAGTTTGTAGGGGTGTCTTGGAGTGGATTTCTTTGGGTTTATCCCACTTGGTATTCACTCAGCTTTTTGAATTTGTAAGTTTAAGTCTTTATGTCTTTTGCAGAATCTGGGGAGTTTTCAGCCATTATTTCTCTGAATGCCCTTTCAGCTCCATTCTTTTTCTCCTCTCCTTCTGGAACTCTGATAACATAAATATTGGATCTTTTGATAGTTCTATAGGTTATTGAAACTCATTTTTTTCAATCTATTTTTTCTTTGTTGTTCAGATTGGGTAAATTCTATTAATTTGTTTTTAAGTTTATTGGTTATACCCTTTGTCACCCCTACTTTATTATTGAGCCCATCTTGTCAATTTTTTATTTCTGTTATTTTCTTTTCCAGATCTATAACTTCTATTTGATTCTTTTTATAGCTTGCATTTCTTTGCCGATATTTTTTATTTTTCATTTGTTTTAAGAGAATTTGTATCTTCTTGTTGAGTCATTCTTTATATGGTTGCTCTAATATTTTTTTCAGATAATTCTGACATCTAATTCATCTCATTGTTGGTGTCAGTTGTCTTTTCTCATACAAATTGTGATTTTCTTGTTTTTTGATACTACACACAATTTTAAAATTATATCCTGGACATTTGGTCTATGATTTTAGGAGACCCTGAGGTCTATTTTTGTTTTTTATTTTAGTAGGCAGCAAGTCTGTTTAGGTTTAGTATACAGGTCCTGGCTTACTTTTTTGTGGGTTGTGATTTCAATGACAAAGGCTTGGTGGCAATACTTTCATCTGCTTGGTTTATTTCATGCTGCTGGATCTACCACTAGTCCCTGATAGTCTCCTTGAGGGTTGGGGAGAGCTTCCTCAAGCCAGATTGCCAGATACCCCTGTATGGGGAGAGTGAGTCTCTAGCCCATGGGGACCAACAGCACTTCATAGGCTGGGCACGTGTGCTGCCTATGGAAAATGGAGTGGCTTTCCAATTTCGTTACATAAATTTCTTGAGAGGTGGAAACTTTCTTGTCTTCTCTAGCTGAGTGTTTAGGGTAGTGCTTAGTGCATAATGGTCATCAGTATATATCTTTAAATTAATGAATTATTAATAATACTTCATAACTTTCTTTCTCAAGTTTGAGGTGAAAACATGATACATATCAAATAATAATTTTCACCTGAGAATTTGAAGTTGGGATTAAAAACAGCAGGTCTGTATATGAATGTGGTTGCAACTTGCACAATGTACTACTCAGGAGATGTGAAACAGCTATAATCTACCATGTGTGATGAGTTTCAGAAAAATCATCCATAGAGAAAGAGAAAATAATAAAACAGATTTACTGAGATAAGTAGGGACTGGAGTTGGAGAGAAAGCCATGGTGGCTCTCCAGTGCTTCATGCGACTCAGCTATAGTTCCATTTCTTTGAGTTACACAAAACATTCCTATATCCTTATAATAATTATTTTTCTGTGCTTGTGAGAACCCAAGTTCATTTATGTTACTGACAACGAAAGTGTCCTAGCTAATATCATGTGTTTAAATAAAATGATGAACTATTTAAGTGTTTATTTTTTGTGTTGAAAAAAATTTTATGAGCTATCTAAATGGTGTATCTAAAAAACTATTTGTATCATTGTTACTGTGGGAAAATATGCGAGCAAACAATGAAAGTGACTGTTTACAATAAAACCTAGGTTTAAATTGGGGATTGCTGCATGTTAGCTTTTTATCAATTACACTGTTAAAAGCATATATTTATATCTTTATCTGCCCCCTACTTTATGTAGTTTTGGGAAATGTTGTAGGGGTGGGCAGGAACCATGCTGTGGTCCTAGGAAACAATCCTTAACTGTTGTTGTTGAGTATTAAAAATTTTCCGTTGGCCATCAATCTGTTCCAACAAACTTATTGACTTTTTCAGTCAGAGCTTTTTGAGGCAGAATTTAATGTCAGTTAAAAATTTGTCATGCAAATGTGCAGCAGCACAGGACAATTTGAAGGAGAAAATGTTCTTGCAGCATCTGCTTCTCTCAAAAGCAGAAATCTACTACCCCAAAGATCTTTTTACCAGTTTTTAAAATGTAAAGTAAAAGAAAAGGAAGACCAAAAATATGACCTTTAAATCAAATAAGTAGCCTCTGAGTATTCAGCCATGCTTTAGGTGACTGAGTTTTATGGGGGGAGTGTGTGTGTGTCTATGGCAGGTTTGAAGTACAAGTAAAGCATTTTAAACCAGATAAGGAAAAAAATAGATAAACATGGTCTGGTCTGTTAATTTCTGAGACAATAGCCAGTGAACATTAATTAAAATAGAAGGCTTTGAAATCAGGGAAATATAATTTAAAAGAGATCATCATTTTTCTTAACTACACAGTAAAAATGAGGCTAATTCACCGCCCTCCTTCCCAACCATAAAGAAATTTCAATAGCATATTATTCAGCACAAGAACTGTGCCATCAGTTTCATTCATCAGCAAAATCAAAGAAAGAATTGCAGGATGTTCTCTGTTATTCAGCGTGGAAATCCTTTATCACTTTATGTTTTCGCCTCCTTGTTTGTTGCTGTTGAATTCTTGAGTTTTAGTCACATAATTCAATCCCAAATAAGTCATTGCACAGGATTTTATGTTATATTACTTAGAGGGTTACAGCAATGTCATCTCTTGCTTAAAACCCTGGGTCAACACTGTCTACCAAGTCGAGTATCATGGAACTCATATAACTCGAGGTCCTGCTGATTACCACGAGAAGCAAAATAAATAATTAACTATATGATAAGTAATATTGATAGTGAAATGTGTGATGAACTAGATCCCATTAATGATTTCATTTTAAAATGTTTCAATAAAATCCTATCATATTCTGTGGTGATAAAATACTAAAAGTTACATTTCCCCCTGCCTCCTTTTAGCTCTGTGTGCAAAAGTGAAGGCAAATGCTTTTCTCTTTTTTTTGACAAGTTTGACTTTCTTATATTAATTAGTTTACTTTTCTATAGATAGAAAAAGACAATTAACAGGCAAGTGTCATTTTCTAAATTATTCTCTCTTCTCTTTTTTTTTTTTGAGACTGAGTCTTGCTCTGTCACTCAGGCTAGAGTGCAGTGGTGTCATCATAGGTCACTAAAACCTCAAACTCCTGGGCTTAAGCAATCCTTCTGTCTCATCCTCTCGAGTAGCTGTGACTATAGGCATGAGCCACCACACTCCGCTAATTTTTCTATTTTTTGTAGAGACGGGGTTTCCCTCTTGCTCAGGTTGGTCCTAAACTCCTGACCTCAAGCGATCCTCCTGCTTCAGCCTCCCAGAGTGCTAGGATTGCAGGTGTGAACCCTGGTGACTGGCCATTTTCTAAATTATTCTAATGTGATTTTCAGAGCATGACTTCTATACATTATTTATTCATTTGGCAGTAATGCTTATGGAGGTAGAAAAGCCAGATTTTCTTGTGTGGTTTTATAATTGGTAAGGACAATTTGGCAAAGACAAATTTGGATGTTTCCCTAAGACACTTTGTCTATCTTCCTTCAGCCATATGGTGAGCCCCATTTCACTTATCTCTCAAATCCCTCCTCTATGGCTTTTACTTTGAGGATGGTTTCTGGATATAATAACAGTTTCCTTCTGAAGATTATTATTGCAGATTGGATGCTGTTTGGCAGCCAATTCTCTTCTTTCTCTGTGGGCTCTAAGTGGAATATCCTTGAAATAGTCATGATGCATGACTCTCTTTTCAATTATATTATTTTTAGATGCATGTACCAGATACACTTGTATTAATTAGTTCTTCATAGCATTCTTAAGTTTTTCTCACCTCTAAAATTAAAAGAGCCAAATTATAGACATGGTGAAGTTTGACTCTGAATGTGATTGGACTTAAATTAGTTCCTCCAAATAATTCTTTGCCTTTGATATATTTTCATTTGCAATCCTTTGTCATGTTTTATGTTTTGTGATTGACTGGTTTCCATTTTTAGTAATGAATAATCAACAGTAGTTTCCTTTGGGGTATTGATAATTCTGTTTGTATTACTTGGTGTATTTAAATATTTACATAAGGCTGCATCTGGATATTTCTTATCTTGTATGATTACTTCTGTGGTTTCTGATGTCAAAAATTCCTTTTTATTTAGTTTATTACCATAAATGCAGGTCTTTGTCCCACTAGTATTAATTTTTTTGAGATTCTCTTTTTAGAACTAAAATGGCATCTTTCTGCTAGATAAGGATTGGTTTCCAGAGGCTTGCACCATTATTGAGTCACTAAATATTTATTGGATCCACCCTAGTCTCTTCACTCTCCAGTCTCTTAGACGACAATTTCATGTAACACCTCCCTCCCCAGCATTACTCTAGCTTTTTATTTAACTGAGAAAACAGAAGCAATCAGAAGAGAACTTGGACAAGCTACCCACGACGTCCACTCACCCCTCGCCTCTGTCCTAATATACTCTGCCTTCTCTCCTATTTACTCTAAAGAACCATTCATGTTCCTCGCAAATGCCAGCATCTCTCTTCTGCCAGGATCCCTTTTCTGCTCTACTTGAAGAAATTGCTCTGGTGATACTTTGCTCTCTCTCCCTCATTACTAAGCTTTCCATATCAAGTGGGTCTTTCTTACTGGCCTGCAAACATGTAGATGCATCTTTCACCTCTAAAAAATCTCTCTGTTGACTCCACATCCTCCTCTAGCTACCACACTAGCCTTTTTAAAAAACATGTTTAAATTTATATACTATAAAATTCACTCTGTCAAGCTGTTGTCCAGAGTTACTGTATTATTTTGCATTCCCACCAGCAATGCATGAGATTTCCAGTTGCTCCACTTTCTTGCCAGTACTTGGTATTGTCAGTTTCTTTTCCTTTTCTTTTTTCTTTCTTCTCCTTCTCCTTCTCTAACTCTTCCATTTGCTAATTTTATACATTCTATTGGTTTATAGTGATATCTCATTATGGTTTAAATTTGTATTTCACTAATGATTAATAACGTTGAACATTTTTTCATGTACTTATTTTCTAAATCTTTTTCCCATTTTATATTGTGTTATTTGATTTCTTATTGTCGAGATATGAGGGATTTTAATATATTTTATATACAAGTCTTCCGTTGGATGTGTGATTTGTGAATATTTTCTCCTAACCTTCAGCTTGTCTTTTTATTCTCTTAACAATTTTTGGCAAAGAATAAAGTTTTTAATTTTGATGAGGCCCGATTTATCTTTTTTTTTTTTTTAAATTGATGCTTTTTATGTCAAACCTAAGAACTGTTTTTGGTTTGTTTGTTTGTTTGTTTTTAACCCAAGGTCAAGAAAGTTTTCTCCTATATTTTCTTCTAAATGTTTTATAGATTTACATTTTACATTTGGGTCTATTGATCCATTTTTGGTTTAATTGTGAACAAGGTGTGAGGTATAGGTTGAGGCTTAATTTTTTTTTCCATGTGGGCGTTTAGTTGTTCCAGCACCACTTGTTGAAAGAACTATGCTGTCTCCATGGAACTGTTTTGCATCTTTGTTAAAAGACCATGTGTTCATATTTAGGTACATCCATTTTTGAATCTCTTTTCTTTTAATCTATGTGCCTTTTCTTTTTCCAATAACACACTGTTCATTACCAGTCTGAATCCTGAAAGGTTTTTTTTTTTTTTTTTCCAAAATTGTCTTGGCTATTCTAGTTCCCTTGTCTTTACATATGTTTTATAATCAGCCTTCTTTATCATTGGTTATTTTTCTTATTCTTAAATTTACTTGTCTAAAATTAATATGATCACTTTCTTTGGTTAGTATTTGCATGATATGCCTTTCCCCATCTTTGTACTTTTGTTCTTTCCCCTGTTATTTACATTTTTCTATGGCATCATTCATTGAATTTTTTATTTTTAATTATCGTATTGTTTAGTTGTGAAATTTCCATTTTATTTTTCAAAAATTTCTATTTCTTTGCTAAAAACTTCTTTTTTCATTCATTTCCAGAGTATTTACCTTTATTTCACTTTTTCTTGTCATTTGTGGTTTTCACTGAACATTTTATATGATTCCATTTTCTCTCTTTTATTAGCATATCAGTTTCAGTTATACTTTTTTAAAACTACTTTTTTAAGTGGTTACCCTAGAATTTGCAATATATATTTACAACTAATTCAAGCTTACTTTCAAATAACATTACGCTGCTTCTCGGGTAGTGTGAGTACCTTATGATAAAAAAAAATCTTAATTCCTCTCTCATCTTGTATCATTGCTGTCATGCGTTTCCCTTATACATAAATATATATAAGTATAAATATATGCACACATACAAGCATACATAATCAAATACATGTTTGCTATTATTATTCTGAACAAACTATTATCTGTTAAATAAATTAAACATAAGAAAAATAAAAGTTTTTATTTTACTTCCATGTATTCTTTCTCCTATATTCTTCTTTTTTTGATGTAAATCCAAGTTTCTGACCTTTATCTTTTTCCATCTCTCTAAAGAGTTTCTTTTGACATTTCTTGCAAGGGAGGTCTACTGGCAACAAATTCCCTCAATGTTTGGTTTGTCTGAGAAAGTCTTTATTTCTCCTTCACTTTTGAAAGTTAATTTTGCAGGGTACAGAATTCTAGGTTGGTGATTTTTTTTTCTGTCAACACTTCGAATATTTAAGTTTGCTCTTGTCTTGCTTGCATGGTTACTGAGGAGAAATTGGATGTAATTCTTGTCTTTGCTTGTTGTAGGTAAGGTGCTTTTTACTTTTGGCTTCTTTCAGGATTTTTAATTTATCTTTGATTTTCTATAGTTTGAAAATGACATACCTAGGTATAGTTTTATTTTATTTTAGGTTTTTATTTTGGCATTTATTTTGTTTGACGTTGCCTGAGCTTCCCGGATCTGTGGTTTGGTGTCTGACATTAATTTGGGGGAAATTCTCAGTCATTATTATTTTAAATATTTCTTCTGTTACTTTCTTTTTCTCCTTCTGGGATTACAATTACATGTGTTATACCTTCTGTGGTTATTGCTCAGTTTTTGGATATTCTTTTTCTTTTCCAGTGTTTCTTCTCTTCGTTTTTCAGTTTTGTTGATTTCTATTGAGATATTCTGAAGCTCAAAGATCCTTTCCTCAGCCATGTCCAGTCTACCAGTAAGCCCATCAAAGGCATTCTTCATTTCCATTACAAGTGGTTTTGGTTCTCTAGCATTTCTTTTTGGTTTGTTCTTAGAATTTCTATCTCTCTGCTTACATTGCCCATCTGTTTTTGCATGCTGTCTATACTTTATCCATTAGCGCCTTTAGCATCTTAATCATAGTTGCTTTTAATTCCTGGTCTGATAATTCTAGCATTCCTGCCATATCTGAGTCTGGTTCTGATGCTTGCTCTTCAAACTGTTTTTTTTTTCTTTTAGAATATATCGTAATTTTTTTCTTGATAGCCAGACATGATATAGTTAGCATTGTTTTCATGGAGGTTTGTGCTTACAGACTTCTGCTCCATCAAGCTGAGATTCTTTGTATTCACCTGTTGATCTCTCCAATTTTGGGGCAATGGTTTGCCCTGTGATTTCACCTCTCCCATGGATCTAAGAAGAGTTTTTGAGATTTCAGTTTGTTCAGCTTTTTACTCGTCCTAGGATGGATAGTGACTTCCAGCACTTGTGTGCCAAACTGGAAACCAGATGTTTCAGCTATACTTTGAAGTGATCCCCAACCTTTTTGGCACTAGGACTGGATTTCATGGAAGACAATTTTTACACAGAGGGAAGGTGAGGGGTGAGGCAGCGCTCAGGCGAGGTGATGCCGGCGATGAGGAGTGGCTGTAAATACGGATGAAGCTTTGCTTGCTCACCTCCTGCTGTGTGCCACTTTCTGAAGTTTCATGGAAGACAATTTTTCCACTGATGGGGTGTGGGGGATCGGGGCAGAGTGATGGGGTGTGGGGGATCGGGGCAGAGTGGTGACGGGAGGACCAGTACTGGTCTGCGGCCCAGGGGTTGGGGACCCCAGGTTTATGGTATATGTTTATAATGGTTATTTTAAAGTCTCAGTTTTATAGCTCCAACATTTGAGTAATCTCAGAGTTGGCATTTATTTACAGTCTTTTCTCTGGAGAATTGTTAAGATTTTTTTCTGTTTTTTACAAGTTGAGTAATTTCAGATTGTTTACTGAACATTTTGAATATTTTACTATGAGACTCTGGATCATGTTAAAATCCTCTGGAGATTTTTTTAAGATAGGCAATCGATCAGGTTAGTTTCAGATTGCAAGTCCCAATTCATCTTCTGTGGGCTGTGGTTCTGATGTCAATGTAGTTTTCAAAGCCTTTCCAAAGCTCTTTGAGCCCACCCCATGCATGGACCACCCTGGGATCGGGGAAGTGATATATACCATATTTCCGTTCTTAAAGCCTTTGTCATGCTGCTTGGAGTTTATTCCAAGCATGCGCAGCTTTTGGGTGAGGCCAGAACAGATTCTGGGTGTCTCTTTCTTCAGTTCTCTATCCCTCCAGTAATTGTTCCACACTCTGTACCTCTCACGGTCTCCTTTTTCTGCTTCTATGTCTAAAAGATTAGGATTTTAGGTCCTCTTCCCTTGCTTTTGTACAATTCTTGCATCTGTGTGAACCTTGCCAGTGAAATGGCAAGAGACAAAGGAGAGAGGAAAAAATAACAAACATCCTGTTTCTCCCCCACCGACAACTCTTTGAAGCACAGGGACTTCTTTTCCCAATACTTTTGTCACAAAGATTTTCTCTCAGACTTTTATGTGCCTCCATGTGTCCTAGTGCCTGTGCAAGTCCTGCAGGAGGGCAGCTTCATTATTGCGGCTTGGCTGGGGTTGGCCTGCAGAGTAAAATTAATAATAGTTACAGTAATAATCCCGTGGGATTTCTTCCCATAGTTACGGACCCGTAGGGTTTCCCTTTCCCAGCCCTCTTACAAAGGGGAAAAAAGAATTTTCCGTGGGTTTTTTTTCTGTCCATGCCCACTGTGCAGTTGCAGAAATCAGGCTGCCCTAGCGTCAACGCTGGGAGGGAAAAACAAAACAGGAAACTCACTGCTGTGTGATTGTTCTTTTCTTCCAGTTTTGATTTCATTCCTATTACCTATATTAATTCTCTATTATTTATATTTTGGAATTTTCAGATAGTTGCTCTATGTATTCTGCCCAGAGATTTTGGTTATAAGCAGTGAAAAAATACTTGGTAGAATATTCTTACTCCATCTTAATTGGAACTGAAACCTGTCTTCTTTCTTTTAGTGTGAAACTCTTCTAAATAGTTGCCAATACCAATTTTCTACAAAGTTTCTCCTCCCCTTTCTCTCTTAAATGAAGTCCAATCACATTTTAATTTTCTATACTTTTTTGCAATTGATCTCTTAAAGTTCTTCAAGGACCTTCATATTGCTAAATCCAGTGGGCAATTTTCAGACTTCATCATCTCTATTGACCACTTAGTAGTATTTGACGCACTTGTCACTCACTCTTTCTTGAAAACATTTTTGCTTGGCTTCTAGGATGGTACACTGTCCTAGTATTTGTGCTACTTGCCTCTCTTCTCCTTCTCAGTTTTATTTGCTTTTTTCTTGTCAACTTTCTGATATCTAAGTATTGAAGAGACTTAGGCTTGAGGCCTTGTTTCTCGTTTTTCCTATCTACATTAACTCCCAAAGTTATCTCATTGCATATTTGGATTTAAATAATATCTTCATACATTAAGAGATCCTCAAATTATATATCTAAAATGTTTTGCTTCCCTGGACTCCAGGCTCATACCTATAACTACCTACTTAACATTGCCACTTGGATGTTGAACTTAACTAGTCCAATATGGAGCTCTTCATCTTCCTCCCCAAATTGGCTTCTCATTCCATTTTAGCAAAATGGCATCTACATTTTGCCAGTGTTTCAGGTCTAGATTATTAGAAAAAGCCTCAGGTTCTTCTCTTTCTCTCACTTCTTTAACCGACCAACATCAAGTAATCTTAATTCTACTGCCAAACTATAACTAGAATCAAAGCACTTGTTACTTCTTCCACTGCTTTGTCCGTAAACCACCATCATTTGTCACCTGGATTATTGCAGCAGCCTCCTAACTCATCTCCCTATTTCTCTTCTCTGCGTGATTGCAATCTTGTCAACATAGTGGCCAGAATGCTCCTACAGAAACGTGAGTCAGATCACGTCATTTTCCTCTTTACCACAACCCCGTGGCTTTCCATGTCACTCAGAGTAGAAGTCAAAGTTCTTAAGGTGTCCTACAAGGTCTGCCGTGGTCCACCTCCCTTACCTCTGAGACCTCATCCACTCTTCTTCCCTCACTTACTCCAATCCAGCTGCCCTGGCCTTGCTGTTGCTTTTGCCTCAGGTAGCTGCCTGATTTGTTTCTCAGACACTTTCATGTCTTTCGCAAATATTTCGTTCTTACCGAAGCCTTTCCTTGCTACCCTAACTACAATTTGTGCCTTTCCAACATTCTCCTTCCCATTTCTCTATTTGTTGACTTTAAAAGTACTTATCCTACTTAGCATAATACTTCATATGTTACTTATTTTCTGGTGCAGTTTCTGGCTCCCATAAGTAGAATATAAGCTTCAAGAAGATTTTTGAATGCTTGATAAATATTTGTTGAATGAAAAAATGATTCTATTTTTATTTATTTTATTCTTAGGTCAAATTCCTCAGCAATCATTCCGCACATAGTCACAGTGATGTTTTAGAAATACAAACTCAAAGATTTCTCTGATGACTTGAGATGAAAACAAGATCTTTAACTGGGCCTGCAAAGCACTGTGTGATCTGACCGCTGCTTACCTCCCAGACTACATGTTGCTTCACTCACACCCTCCCTATAAGTTCCAGCCACCTGCCCATCTCACAGCTCTTGGAGAATACCATGTTCTTACCTGCCCCAGGGTCTTCACAGGTACAGTCATTTCTGCTTAGAAAACCTTCACCCTCCATCTCGTTCTTTGGGTAACTTTAATTTCAGTCAGGGCTTAGTTTTTAAATGTGAGCACTTCATTGTTAAAACTGTTTTTGCTAAAGTAAAAGGTGATGAAATATACTTAAAACATTAGAAAATCCAGTGTCAGTGTGGTATCTCCCAGCTTCATTAAACTAATTTTATTCACAATGTTTAGTACTCTTTATGTTTATTCAGGATTTTAGTATATTATTTGACTACAATATAGATTTTCACTTTGGTGTACTCATGGATGCAAGAATGTGTATCTATTTTGGGTAAGAGATTAAGCACAGCAGGGAGAGAGAGACGGGGAGACAGAGAGGATGAGAGACGCTGTAATAACCAGCCTCCTCTTGAAGCTAACAATACAAAGAGGATGATGGTGCAATTCCTGCAGACAAAAAGGAGTCTCTTTTATGCTCCAATCTTAAAACTGCCAGGAAATGTTACTTTATTGATCCTTGCAGTGTCAGTAAAGCGTGTTAAGAATTCTGTTTCTTTCTTTAATGTGTTTCTCAATTCTTTGGTGAAAGGAATATTCTGTGGGTCTTACTGGAGGGAATTAATGGAAAGAGGTATATGGACAATAGCACATGGTAAATCCACACCAACATTACTATCTCTCTGAGCATTTGGTTTTTTTTTTCCCTTTACATTCTTGGGGATTTTTGGCATCTCAATCTCACATTAAATACATGATCTCCAGTAAGTGTACTCATATCAATAAATTAGGCCTCATTCAAAATCATATTCCATCCTCTTTGGTCTAACACTCTTAGGATCTATTCCCACATATAATACATGTTTTTAGCAAAATATATTATCTAAGCTTTGCAATTATCTTAAAGTATAAGTGATCTTCTGTCTTGTCAGACATTGCACTATCCCCCTGGATCATTAGACTTTAGTTATAGCAGTAGACATAATAAGGGCATCTCATTAGTGCCTCTGGCAAAGCATCTGCTTCAGATGGGTTGTCACAGGGTCTTCAAGAGAGGGAAGATGAGTCTCTTCAGAAGAGACTCATAGTGACTTGGAGAGCAATATTCTCATTTTCATCTAAGTCTACCCAGTTGTCCTCATTTCAAGGATCTGGGTGCCAATCTTTTTCAATCAGTGTCCTGAGTTTCACACGGGAAACTGTGAGTCTGTGAATTCAACCTTTTTTTTTGGGGGGGGGGTGCATCATGTGGTTCTGGTTCTCCACAACTTTTTTTTTTTTTTTCATTACAAAGTCACTCTTTTCCCCCAATTCCATATTATAGTCTTTGGAAAGAAGTAATTATGCATAGCCCATACTTAAGGAATGGGGAATTATACACCACTTCCTTGAGTTGAAGTGTCTACGTACATTATTTGGAATTGTTCTGCTTGGAGGGTTTGTCTATTTTCTCCATTTATTTCTTTATTCAGACATTGACTTATGTTAGCATGGTCTCATAGACTGTTTTGCTGTGCTTTGGCATATAATCAATAATACTTTATGTATTTTGTTGTTCTAATTGTTCTAGTTTGACCAATGAGAACTCTTTCAGTGAGCTCCTCTGTCTTTTTTTTTATTTACTTAATTATTTTATTTCAAAATATTAAGGGGATGCAAAATTTTTTCTTACATTGATATATTCCACAAACTGAAGTCAGGGATTTCAATGTGCCCACCACCAGGACACTGTTCATTGTATCTATAGGTAAGTTTTCATCCTCCACCTCTCTCCCACCCTCTCTCTTCTTAGTTTCCAAAGTTATTTATGTCTTTTTGTGCCCATTGCACCCATCGTTTAGTTCTCATTTATTAGCAAGAACATGTGGTGTTTGTTTTTCCATTCCTGAGATACTTCACTTAGGATAAGGGTCTCCAGTTCCATCCAGGTTGCTGCAACTGATATTATTTCATTCTTTTATGGTTGATATATATATACACACACACACATACACCATATTTTCTTTATCCACTCATGTATTGATGAGCACTTAGGTTGATTAGATATCTTTGTGATTGTGAATTGTGTTGTGATAAATATTCAGGTGTAGATGTCTTTTTGATAAAATGATTTCTTTACCTTTTGGTAGTTACCTGGTAGTGGGATTGCTGGATTGAATGGTAGGTCTACTTTTAGCTCTTTCAGTAATATCCATACTGTTTTCCATAGAGGTTGCAGTCCCACCAGTGGTAAATAACTGTACCTTTTTCTCTGCATCCATGCCAGCATCTATTGTTTTTTGACTTTTTAATAATAGCCGTTCTGACAGGGGTAAGATGGTATGTCATTGTGGTTTTAATTTGCATTTCCTTAATGATTATTGGTATTGAATATTTTTTCATATGTGTGTTGGCCATTTGTCTGTATTCTTTTGAAAAAAAATATGTTCATGTCTTTTGCCCAGTTTTTGATGGGATTGTTTGTTTTTTCTTGCTGTTTTGTTTAAGATCCTTATAGATTCTAGAAATTAGTCCTTTGTCAGATGTATAGCTTGCAAATATTTTCTCCCATTCTGTAGGTTTCCTGTTTACTCTGTTAATTATTTCCTTTGCTATGTAAAAGCTTTTTAATTTAATTAAATCACATTTATTTATTTTTGTTGCTACTGTATTTGCCTTTGGGGTCTTAGTCACAAATTCTTTGTCTAGGCTGATGTCTAAAATAATTTTTCCTGTATTTTCTTCTAGAATTTTTATGGTTTAAGGTCTTACATTTAAGTCTTTATTCTACCTTGAGGTAATTTTTGTATTTGGTGAGAGATACGGGTCCTGTTTCATTCTTTTGCATGTGGCTATTCAATTTTCCCAGCACCATTTATTGATTAGGATGTTCTTTCCCCAATGTATGTTTTTGCTTTGTCAAAGATCAGTTGGTTGTAGCCGTTTGATTTTATTTCTGGGTTCTCTATTCCGTTCCTCTGGTCTATTCTCTACTTTTATTGGTTACTGTAGCCTTGTAGTGTAGTTTGAAGTCTGGTAATGTGATGCCTCCACATTTATTCTCTTTGCTTAAGATTTCTTTGGGTATTAGGGCTTTTTTATGACTCCAAATAAAGTTTAGGATTATTTTTTTCTAGATCTGTGAAGTAAGGTTTTGGTATTTTGATGGGAATTGCATTGAATCTGTAAATCACTTTGGGCAGAATGGACATTATAATGGTGTTGATTCTACCAATCCATGAGCATGGGATATTTTTTCTGTTTGTTTGGTCATCTATGATTTTTTTCATCAGTGTTTTGTACTTCTTCTTGTAGAGATCTTTTAATTCCCTGGTAAATATATTCACAAGTATTTTATTTTCTTCATAACTATTGTAAAGGGCATGGAGTCCTTGATTTGACTCTCAGATGGACTGTTATTCGTGTATATAAATGCTAGATATTTGTGTACATTGATTTTGAAACCTGAGACTTTGCTGAATTTGTTCATCAATTCTAGGAGTCTTTGGATGGATTATTTAGAGTTTCCTAAATATAGGATCATATTGTCGGCAAACAGGGATAGTCTGACCTCCTCATCTCCTCTTTCCCAATTTGGATGCTCTTTATTTCTTTCTTTTGCCTGATTGCTTTGGCTAGGACTACTATGTTGAATAGACTGGGCACCCTTGTCTTGTTCCAGTTCCTAGGGGGAATGATTTCAACTTTTCCCCACTCAGTATGATGTTGGCTGTGAGTCTGTTGTATATGGCTTCTATAATTTTGCAGTATGTTCCTTCCCTGCCTACTTTGTTGAGGGTTTTCATCATGAAAGTGTACTGGATTTTGTCAAATGCTTTTTCTGCATCTATTGAGATGATCACATGGTCTTTGTTTTTGTTTCTATTTATGTGGTGAATCACATTTATTAATTTGTATATGGTGAATCATTTTGAATCCCTAGGCTAAAACCCACTTGATCAAGGTGAATTATCTTTTTGATGTGCTGCTGAATTTGGTTTGTTGTTATCTTGTTGAGGATTTTTGCATCAATATTCATAAAGGACATTGGTCTATAGAGTTTTTTGTTTTGTGTGTGTGTGTGTGTGTGTGTGTGTTTTCCTGGCTCTGGTATCAAGGTGATACTGGCTTTATAGATTGAGTTACGAAAGACTCCCTCCTTCTTTATGTTATGAATAGGTGCTTGTTCTTCTTGGTAGGTCTGGTAGAATTTGGCTGTCAATCCATCCAGGGCTTTTTGTTGTTGTTGTTGGGAGATTGAGTGTCTCAATCTCACTGCTAGTTATTGATTTGTTGAAGATTTCTATTTTTTTCCTGATTCAGGCTTGGGAGGTTGTGTGTTTCCATAAATTTATCCATTTCCTCTAGATTTTCTAGTTTGTGAGTGTAGAGGTTTTCATGGTAGTTTTGGATGATCTTTTGAATTTCTGTGGTATCAGTTTTAATGTCTCCTTTTTCATTTGTGAATGAAGTTATTTGAGTCCTTTCTCTTGTATTTCTGATTAATCTGGCTAATGGTCTATTGATTTTATTTTTTTCATAGAGCCCACTTTTCTTTCATTTATCATTTGTATTGTTCTTTTGTTTTCCATTTCATTTATTTCTGCTCTGAATTTTGGTATTTCTTTTCTTCTGTTTACTTGGATTTGGTTTGTTCTTCTTTTTCTAGATCCTTGAGATGCAACATAAGGTTGATAATTTATGATCTTTCTGTCTTTTTGATGTAAGCATTTAAGGCTATCAATTTCCTCCTCATCATTGCCTTTGCCATATCCCATAGATTGTGTTAGCTTGTGTCCTCTTTGTCATTCAGTTCAAGGAATCTTTTAATTTACATCTTAATTTCATTTTTTATCCAATAATCATTCAGCAGCAGGTTGTTTAATTTCCATGATTTTATGTGGATTTAAGAGTTTCTCATGGAATTGATTTCTAGTTTTATTCCATTTTGGTCTGAGAAGATACATGGTATTATTTCTATTTTTCTGAATTTGCTTAGACTTGCTTTGTGGCCTAGGATATGATCAGTATTAAAAATTGCCCACGTGCTGATGAGAAGAATTCATATTCTGTAGTTTTCAGGTAGAGTATGTAAATGTCTGTTAGGGCCATTTGTTCTAGAGTTGCATTTAAGTCCAATATTTCTTTATTTGTTTTCTGCTTCAATGATCTATTCAGTTTTGTTAGTGGAGTATTGAAATCCCCAGTGATTATGATGCTACTGTTTATTTCCTTTGCACAGCTCTAGTAGAATTTGCTTTATGAATCTGGCAGTTCCTGTGTTAGATGCATATATATTTAGAAATCTTATGTCTTCTTGTTGAATTGTTCCCTTTATCATTATATAATGACCAACTTTTTCTTTTTTTTAACCGTCGTTGATTTATTTTATTTATTTATTTTTTTTTCTGAAAAGTTTTCATTTTGCCTTTGTTTTTGAAAACTATTTTTGATGAGCGTAGAATTTTAAGTTGAAGGTTACTTTCTTTCCACATTATTGTTCTGCTTTGCATGCTTCTGATGAGAAGTCTGTTATTATTTCCATCTTTATTCCCCTTATGTAATGTAATGTCTTTTTTCTTATGATTTCTCTTAAGATTTTTTTCTTTATCAATGGTTTTCAGGAATTTGATTTGTCTTAGTGTGGTTTTCTTTCTGTTTACTTAATATTGTTGATTTAAATTCAATTTTATCTAATATGAGAATGACTACACCAGCCTGAATTTGGTTTCTATTTGCTTGGAATAATTTTTTTCCACTCCTTTACTTCGAATCTGTTTGTGTCTTTGTGAGTAGATGGGTTTCTTGGAGACAATATATACTTGAACAATAATTTTTCATACATTTGGCTAGTCTATGCCTTTTAATTGGAGCATTAAGATCACTCACATTCAATGTTAGTATTGATGTGTGGGTACTGTTTTGTTTGTCATGTTGAATGATGCTTTGTTGTTTAGTTTTGCCTCTTGTGCTATTGTTTTATAAAAGCTGTGAGCTTTAGTTTTCAGATATATTTACATTAATAGGTATCTGTCGTGGTTTTCCATGTATAGTGCACTATGAAACACTTCCTGTAGGGCAGGTCTAGTAATCACAAATTCCCTTAGGGTTTGCTTGCCTAGAAAAGTCTTTACGAAACTTAGTTTTGCAGGATATAAAATTTTTATCTAGCAGTTTTTCTGTTTAAGAAGATTAAAAAATGTGTCCCCAATTCCTTCTGGCTTGTAAGGTCTCCACTGAGAATTCTCCTGTTAGTCTGATGGGCTATAATTTATAGGTTAGTTGTTGCTTTCTTTCATCTTTAAGCTTATAGAATTTTTGTCTTTGTTATGACTTTGTCCAGTTTTATTACTATGTATCTTGAAGATATTCTATTTGCTATGGATCTTCCTCGTATTTGATAACTATTTTTTATCTGGATATCTGAATCTCTGGTGATACCAGGGAAGTTTTCCTCAGTAATTCCCATGAATGGAGTTTCCACGTTTTTTGCTTTTTTGTCTTCTTCCCTCAGGGACACCTATAATTCATATATTGATTTGTTTTACATAGTTTCATATTAGTCTGAGTGATTGTATAGTTTTCTTTATTCTTTTTTTCTGCATCTTTGACTAAATGGGTTAATTCGAAAGCTTTGTCTTCAAGATCTGAAATTCTTCCACTTGGTCTAGTCTGTTGTTGAAGCTTTCTTCTATATTTTAACATTTCCTAAGTGACTCTTGCATTTCTTTAAGTTCTATTATATCCTTTCTCATGTTTCTCTCTCTTTTGTGACTTTCATTTCTTCATACATGTCCTGAAATAATTTTTTTAGCTTCTTTGGGTTGGCCTTCAACTTTCTCTTCAATTTAATTCATCGTATTGGCCATCCATATTCTGAATTCCATTTCTCACATTTCAACAATTTCCTTTTGGTTGGAGTCCATTGCTATAGGTTTATTTGATCCTTTGAGGTATCAGATTTGCTTGTTTTTTCATGTTACCTTAGGTTTTTTTTTTTTTTTTTTTTTTTAGCTAATTTCTTCTCATTTGAAAACTTCTCTCAGTTTAGGGCAAATAGCTTGTGCTCCTGTTTTCCTTTGCTGGAACTCTTCTATTTAGTGAGAAGAAGGAGAGGTCCCTAGGTGGTGCTTATGCACCCTGTTCCAGAAGATTGACCTGGTAGTAGAGGGGCAATTGCACCAGGATCTCATAATGTAGCTGTTATATGTTGTCTCATTCTTCTGTGATTGTCACAATCCAAGCCAGTGCTGGGGAATCTTCATGTGGAGCGATTGGTCCCTAGGTTGCTGTTTGAAGCTTAGGCAGGGATTTGGATGAGTTCCTCTCCACTGACGCAGGTGTTGTGGGAGATTGCTCTGCTTGGATCTTCCCACAGCAGTGGCAGTGGCTGCTCAGTGAAGCTATCTGGGTGGTGGCCACAGGTGTCAAGCTGCGGGGGTTCACACTACCCAATTCTAGATGAATGACAGTATGCAGTCAGGAAGTGGCTTGTGGCTAATGGGTCCATGGTGGAGGGCTGGACTACAGGCATGGCATTGTGTGGTGCTGCAGGGGTGTGGCCTGCCAGCCAGCACACAAAACCAGGGTACATGGCCTGACACATGGTATCAGAGTCTGCAGGGGTATGGCCTGCTAGTGGGCTTGTAGGGCAGGAGGCATTGTCTGCTGCGTGGTGCATGGATCTACGGGGTGTGGATCTTGGTGAGACAATGCACTGGGGGGCTTGTTCTGCTGGTTGACAGGTGGTGCTATGTTGGATGCTGGCAGATGGGTTGCTGGACGGCTGGGGTTTCTCCTCACATAGGTTTCTCTGGGGCTGCTACTGTGTGACCTCTCAAGTGTTGATGCCTGAGCTATTCAAATTTCCTGGTAGTGGAGGGTGGTGCTTGGGTCCCAGTCACAGGCATGTGAGAATGTCTGTTCTCTCTGTTCTCTCCCCAACCCAAAAAGGGGTGATGTGGGGCAATTGTAGTGAAGCTGATCCCTGTGTAGACTCGGAGCTCTGGACCTGAGAGCTCAAAGTGGCATCAGCCATGGCAACCCAGGAACAGAAGCCAGCACGTCCCTGCTGAGCCTGCTTTCTGATGCAACTTTACTATATAGTCTGCAAACAGTTCCTCGATCAGCACAGAGATCCATGGTGGTGGAGACCCCCCCATAGCTGAAGATGCAGTGTGCACATGGGGAGCGTGAGGCCCTGAGGCTCTCTCCTTTATCCTTTCCCCACATGTAGGTATGCCCCCCAGGTATCTTTTGACCTTGACAAGTGGATCTCCCTTTCCCCATTTCCTTCACTCTGTATGTCTCCCATCACCTCTCTGATGATTCACAATGCTCTCTCCAAGAGGGTCCATTGGTAGGTGGGCATCTACTTGCAACTTTCAATCCTTTCCTTGAGAGTGGCATGTGCAAGCTGCCTCTAGTCCACCATCTTGACCCCTCTTGTGAACTCAACTTCTGTTGTAATTTTTCAACCTGAATAATTAAGTTTTGTGCCTGATTTTAAGCAATGTCTATCACATTTAAGAAATAAAAGATTCTCTTAGGACTGTCATAAACGTTCTCATTTTCTTGAACCGAGAGTTAAAAAGTCCTGAGCTTGCTTATTTCATTTCATAAGATTTCCAGAAGGCATAAATAAATAAATAAATAGAAATAAATTTTACCCTACAGTTTTGTAGTCTTCACTATTACCATAAAGGTCAAGTGCAGGAGCCTGCTGTTTTTTCATGCACCTCATTTCACTGTGTTACTGATGTCAACTTAGTAAGACATGATGCTACTTCATGACAAAGATGATCAGTGTCCCATTTTCAGTTGACAGGGAGTTTAACACACCATTTAAGGCTAATGACATAACAAAATCAGTCCTAAGATTTTATCTTTGAGAAACTGTTTCCTGATCTCATCATAGCACTAATTGCTGTATTAGTTGGGTCTAGTCAGGAAAAAGAAATTACACTAGGAATTTCTACATTGGGAGTTTATTACTGAGAAGTGAATATGTAAGTATCAGAGGGTTGACAAATCAAAATCATAACATGGAAGTCACCCAGATAAAACATTTGCAGGAAGCAGCTGCTCTTCCTGAAGCTGAGGGAACAAAAGGTTATCATAACCTAGGTTTTTGGATGAAGGGTCCTGCAGAGTTGAGTCTCAGATCTTTGCACATCTGGCTGCTGCTGGTGCTTCTAAGGGGGTGTAATGAAGTTGATTCTGTGAGTGTTGAAAGTTACTGGTAGACAGAGCCAACTGTTGACATTGAGGTGAATTGTCACTCTCTGGTAACATAGAATAGTGGGGGTTGAGGGAGGGGAAAGACAGTAAAGCCCTTCTCCACTCTTTCTGCCTCCCAATCCCCCTTTATTGCTGCCTATTGACAGACCTAACTTGAGCTGGCTGGCAAATGAATCTGGAAATTGTTATTTGTAGAGTCCTAGCTCAAGCATTACATAAAAGAATATAGAAAAGTGGATTTAAAATTAAAGGATAGTAGGTACATAATCAGTATGCAGACATTCAATAAAAGTGTTATGTAAACAGTGATTTTTAGAAAATGCCAGGTAAAGGATGAGTAGGAGTTGGGCCAAAAGGAGGGGAAAAGATTTCAGTTAGAGGGAATGATTTATGCAAAGACCAGGAAGAAGAGAGAATGGCAATTTTGGGCAGCTAAATCTTGGTGAAATGAAACTCATGCTATTTTCTTTATACAAACTAGGAAAACTGAATTGTGTAAAGAAAATATCCTGTGCATTCCTGGTTAGGGATTAAGATCAAAACAATGATTCTTAGGTTGCTGATGATGTATTCCTGATATTACTGCAATAACAGAAATTTATAAGTTCGCAGATCTTTTACATTTCCCAAATTTACTGTCTAAAGAGGTTGCAAAACAAATTTGGCTAATGTTTATAATTTTGTCTTTACCTTCTATCATATTCTCTCTCTCTGTGTATACACACACACACACACGCACGCACACACACAGTCTGTCCTCTGTATATACAGGTATGCATCATCTGTGGATTCAATCAACCTTGGATCAAAAATATTCTGTAAAAAAGAAAAAAACAACAATACCACAATAAAAGTAATCAAAATGTTAATAAAAATAGAGTATAACAACTATTTGTATAGTGTTTACATTTTATTAGATATTGTAAGTAATCTAGAAGTGAATTAAAGTAGATGGGAGGGCGTGTGTAGGTTAATATGCAAACAATGTAAATACTATACCATTTTATATAAGGAACTTGAGCACCCTTGGATTTTAGCATCTATAGGAGGTCCTGGAACCAACCCCCCATGAATACTGTGGGATGACTGTGTATCCACCTATACTATATGTCTATATCTACGTGTGTGTGTGTGTATGTGTGTATACACACACACAAATATACACACATATACACACATAGATTTATAGTTTTCTGATTTTTGGAATAAGAAACATTAAAGCCAAAAGGAAAACCAGGTCCATGTAGCTTTACATTTTTTGTTTTAGATATTTATTTTTTCATAGAAAATTATCTATGAAAGGTAACATGCCTTATATGTCCAAAGTTTTTAATCATTTCTTTTCTCTCCTGGTGAGAACTATCTTATATGCCTACATGTCCTAAAGTAATTTCAGCTTGTGTGACTGCAGCCCAGTGTTTTCAAAGGATTTTAATCATCACTTACTTTTAATGGACTCAAAGGCTACATGTGTGGAAGTAAGCTCTTGAGCACAAGGGATGTATCATACATGTACCTGATCTGCTGCACCTGCAGTCCCAAGGAAGGGGTAGAATGCCCAGTTTGGTTGCCTAACTTAGGCCACTGTGCTGTATGCCCTAGATCTGTGCTTAAATAGATGTCTGGAGTGGATACTTGGGTACCAATATCTTATGGCTAACAGTGCCATGCAAACCATTTCTGAATTTTACTTTCCTTTGAACTCATTGAAGCCTCAAATTCCTCAGAGCTGGGTTGCTCCATGTACTGAGTACATGATATGTGCCACATTAGCTATAGAATGGTGTGCTTACTTATGAATTTATGATTTTGTTTAATCATCTATCATCACTGACTGTCAGAAATAGAGATTTACTGTGGTTATGTGACTTCCTGATGTCTCTCTCTTAAGCTTTTAGGATATAAAAAAAATTCACAATGCTTTTTTTCCCTCTCTCTTTGATTTAATTTTTCTTATTGCCACCTGCTACACATCAGCTATGGTTAATTAAGAAAGGCTTTTTCAACTCTACTATTTTCTTTCCTTACATAGTATGAAACTAAGGCATCCAGCTTATCTAATTTTCTCCTTCATTATAAACAAAAACAAGAAGCTCAATTAGAAAAAGAAAAGAACCCATTATGTCTCTTCCCAGGTGTCTGCATTTATTAGAAGGATTTATTTGTAACAGAACTGGGGGAGAGATGAAAACACATTTTAAAATGATTTGATGGGGGCCTTGGAAAAAGTATGACCATCTCTTGCTGGAGGGTATGTTAGAGACCACAATTTTTCCTTAGTGATTAACCCTGAGTAATTAAGAGATAAATTAGAAGAAGGGATAGAAATATCTTCAAATTCTAGTAAAGAAAAATCACAACAATGAATAAATATGTTCTGATGAATAAATGAACACATTTTATGCTTTAGCATATCTGAATTTCAATGACAAATTCTGCAGATAATCTTGAAGCATTTATTAATAATAGGTATAAAATTATATTCAAAGCAAAAAGCTTTGTATTGTATTCAACACAAAAGATCGTATTCAAAGTGTAAAGGCTGCTACGTAGTTCTACACTGTAAAGAGTGGCATCAGAAACATCCCATAGGACTTGATAAGAAGAGACAGCATCAGTTTCACTAGCACACCTGGCACGTCTCTTTACCAGTCTGCATCAGTCTAGATTGGAGGAAATAAAAGGATCTTTGGGACAACTGACTTTGTCTGTGAGAGAGTGCTGTAAATTCTCCTTTCTTTTCTTTTGGGGGAAGAGAGGAGGATATTTTGATGTAAGACAAGTGAAGGGGCTGCACTCCAAGACACCCACTCACGGAGACTGGGTTACTGAAGAAGGTGTGAGCAGTGTTTGCATTGCGGGTTGGATGTTTGTTTATGCAATGGAATTATTAATCCCCTCATGTACCTGTTAAAAACAGGATGTGGAAAGTGCGAGAGTAGGGGGAAGAGAGTTGAGCACTAGGGAAGTCACACTTCCAGTGTTTGGCAGGTGAGGGTTGATGATTCTTCTATGGACCAGGTGGGCACTCTGAAAGGGAACCAGGCTTCAGTCATGTTGCTGGAAGCATGACGTCCCAGAATGTATTGCTGAGGAATGTGAAGCCAGGGTGGATCAGATGAGGTCCCACTGAGTAGATTGTTTACATCAAGGAACTTAATGTTCTCTGCAGAGATTCCTGAAGAATCTGCACGTGCTGCCTGTGTGAAAGTTGAGCCCTTGAATGTCCATGACTCGGAGAAAACATCAACAGCTGAAGAGAATGAGGAGCAGCACCAGTGAAGTCAGAGACATTCCTCCCCTTTCCTCTCATCTTCTCCAATGCTTCAAACCCTGGCGGAGAAGGGGAGATCCAGAAGACGGAGGAGGTGGAGGTGGAGAGGTAAATAGCCGACACTGTCACTCTCCAAGTGCTGGCTAGTCTCAGCCAGGAGAGGAACAGAGCATTAAACTATATTTGAAGGCTAAGTTTTAGACTATACTTAATTTTACTGGATTGGGTTGTTTTATGCCTGAAATTGACTGTATATGTTCTGTCTGAAATATCATTAGGGGGAAGACAAGGGTGATTTGATAGAATTCATTTAGGAGCAAAGATCGAAGAGAAACAAAAAAGCTTCCTGTGTCTGACTCATGGAGTCAGATCACTCAAAACACCCATAAGAATTGCATGACCCCTTCCTGACCTGTCTCTGTGTTCATCTTCTACCACGGTCTTCTGAAGCCAAGGTCTCTTCTACCTTAGAACTCGCTCTTCCCTCTGCCTGGAAGGTTCTTTCCTGGGTCTTCACAAAACTGGCACCTGTCTTCCCTCAGGACTCAGCTCAAAGGTACCTCCCTCAGAGAGGTATTTCCTGTCTAATTTTACTCCCCTCCCTGTGCGGTTACTTCATCCCATTACTCTGTTTATTTCCTTCATGCTATTTATCACCATCTCTAATTATTTTAGTTGCTTATTTGTTTACTTGTTTATTGACATTGGATTAGTGTCTATTTTATTTCTCTATATCCTAGTGTCTGGGATATAACCACTCGATAACATGTGTTAATGAATGAGTGAAACAAGCTTCAATAATTCAAGAGAATCTTAAAGTTACTCATAAACAGTCAGGAAAAAAAATTGCCATGCAACTATCTTCTAAATGTCAACTGGTAGCTAATGACCAAATTAATTAGGGCTCTACCTTAAGACAGATGCTTCAATCAGCTCTCTTTCCCTGGTGACAAAATCCTTCCTTTTAGAAAGCAAAATGGAAGAATAATTTGTGTTTACTATATATCAGGCACTGTAAACATTTACTTATTTAATTTTAAAAACTCTCTAAGGTCAATATTGCTGTTTTATAGATTCAGAATCTAACCATTTTACGAAATCAGAATCTAAAGCTTATGATGGGTATGTGACAGGAATTTGCTGTGTCAGCACTGCATCCAAGTCTGTTTGTCTGCAAAGTCCATGGTCTCCCTGGAATATCAGATTACTTCCCATCTGAAAATTCTCAGGCCACTAGTGACATCATGTATGATATCACTGGTGGCTTTATGGAATTGAGATGCCACTAACTCACTGTTCGTTTATGACTTTGGCTACAAAATCAGGGGCTTATTATAATGAGGCTTGGATTTGTTTGTTTTATCTTGTTTTGCATGTATTGTTTGGACAGGACTCTAAAGCCCTAAAGAATATAAACTGTAGAATCATCATTCACCGGTTGTCTGAGACAAGAATTATCTGTGCAAGTGATTCACTGGGAAGCGTTTATAATAGAAACCGTTAAGGGTATGGGAGAGGCAGGGCAGAGCAAAGCAGAAGTCAAGCAAGAGGCTAACCTTGGGTAAAGACCTGGGGAGGAGGTAGTCGATTCCTGCAGGGGAGTTGCTGAGTGGAAGACACATCTCAGAGTTGTCTTGGCCTGGGGGAGGAGAGGGGCTTCCAAACTCTCCTCCCAGCCATGGGTTGGGGATGGGGGTAGTGAGGTGCAGATGTAAACTTCCAGGTACTCCTGGCTCTCTTCTCTTGCAGTCCATGCTGTGGTATAATAGAACTCACGAGCACCCAGTGGAAGACAGTTCTGTGCATAGGACTTTGCAGGAAAAAGCACACAGAAACCTGAGGAAAGGTGTGCAGAGATGGTGGAAGGGGTTCCAGAAGACCTGAGTGAATCACCAACCAGTGCCCATTAGACTGATCATAGCTGTCTTATTTTAAAGGAAAATTAAATAAATTTTTATTGTACAAGAAAAAAACCCTGAAAGTTTATTTTTGGTCATTTTAAAATTGAGCTATTTAATTTAAGCTCCAGTGATAATTCTTCAAAGCTGGGTATTTTGAAATGAAGGTGCAGGGTGACATGGTATTTGCCAAGTTGGCTTCCAGTGAAAATGGCGTGTGGTGCTAGTTGAGGCCTGGGGCCTTAAGGAGCAAGGCGTCAGAAAATCACGGTTACTGATTTATGTGCTTTGACTGCCCTCTGACTCTACCTTTATTGTCTCCTCAGCCCTAGACCTTAGTACATTTATTGCTTCAGAGGTCAAATGCTCTCAAGGCAATCTATAGGATGCCTCTCTTTCTAGCTGTTTCTTTATACTGAGAACCTTTATAGTCCTTGCATCATTCCCCGTTAGACTTCACTTTTGTTCTGCATTTTTCTGATCCTCCCCAGCAATTCCTTCCTTTGACATACTGGCAGAACATCTGGCTCTCTTATTCTTTAACAGTCCCTGTGTTCTGTCTCTGTGTGTGTGTTAAATTACCATCATTCCCTTATTTTCAGTGAAAGAGCTTAATATGGCAACATGGATAGTGCAACAACTGACTTTTAAAAAATATTTCTTCTGAAATCCAATACTTTCACTTTTCCTTTTGAGTATAAATGACTCTTTAATAACTTCAGTTTAATTTGCTTTTTATTTTTGTTGCAGCTCAAATTAATTTAACAGACAAGAGGAAAACCTAAAATAAGTTCAAGTACAATGGAGTCCAATTCATGGTTATTTACCAGAGTTGAGTTAAATTTATAGTTATTTGGCAGAAGTGCTTCTTTATCTCAAAAAAAGGTAATCATAACATTCAAAATATTTTCATATGTATTTTTCAAATTATCAATTATGCAATAAATGCTGACTTTACTGTGATGATTAATTATATGTGTCAATTTAGCTGAGACACGGTGCCCAGACATTTGGTCAAACATTCTGACTGTTTCTGTAAAAATGGTTTTTGAACGAGTCTAGTATTTAAATCAGTGGACTTCGAGTAAGACAGATTACTCTCCATGGTGTGGTTGTATCTTATCCCATCAGTTGAAGGCCTTCATCAAAAAGACTGACTGTGCAAGAAAGAATTTTGCCAGCAAACTGCTTTTGGACACAAACTGCAACTCTTCCTTGGGTTTCTAGCCTTCCGGCTTACCTTGCAGATTTTGGACTTGCATGGCACAATCATGTGAGTCAATTTCTTAAAATCTTTCTTTCTATATGTCTATGTGTCTGTAGCTATCTATCCTGTTAGTTCTGCTTCTCTGGAGAATCCTGACAAATACACCTCACTACTTTAAATTACTTTGTTAAAATCCTATCCTTTAGAGGCTGTGTGTTTCTAAAAGTGTGTCCATTTACTCCACATTTTCCAGTTTGTGTGCATAAAGGTTTTTGTAATATTCATAAATTGTATCTTCAATCTCCACAGCATCAGTTGTAATTTCTCCTTTTTTATCTTGATGGAGCTTATTAGAGATTTTTCTTTTCTGCTTTTCGTTCGTCTAGCCAAAGGCATGTCAATTTTGTTTATTTTTTCAAAGAACCAACTTTTTGTTTTATTAATCTTCTGTATAATTTCCCTGTTCATAGCAACACTACTTACAATTGCAAAGATGTGAAAACAACCCAAGTGCCCATCAATACATGAGTGGATTAATAAAATGTGGTATATGTACACCAATTCAGCTATAAGAAACAATGGCGATCTAGCACCTCTTGTATTCTCCTGGATAGAGCTGGAGCCCATTCTATTAAGTCAAGTATCCCAAGAATGGAAAAACAAGCACCACAGGTACTCACCATCAAATTGATTTCACTGATCAACACCTAAGTGCACACATGGATATAAAATTTATTGGGTGTTGGGCAGGTGGGAATGGAGAGGAGGGGATGGGTATATGCATACATAATGAGTGCGATGCACACCATCTGGGGATGGACACACTTGAAGCTCTGACTGGGGGGGGAGGGGGAGAAGGGCAACATACATCACCTAAACATCTGTACCCCCATAATATGCTGAAATTAAAAAAAATCCTATCCTTTGAAAAGGGGAAAAAATCTTTTGAAGTAAGGGCTTAGTCACCAATGAAATTATTTCAGAAATCACAAATGTGGAGTGTAGTCTATTTTCGATGATTATGATAGTATGAATGTGTCCCACAAAACTCACGTTTTGGAAACTTATCTCCAATGCAACCAGGTTTGGAGGCAGGGCCTTTTGGGAGGTGTTTGGGTCACAGGGCTCCACTCTCATAAGGGGCATAATGAAAGGGGTTTGGTCCTTTTTGCCTTGTGAGGACACAGCATTCTTTCCCTTTGGAGGAGGCAGCATTCAAGGTACCATCTTGGAAGTAGAGAGCAGCCTTCACCAAATGTCGGTGACTTGAGCTTGGACTTCCCAGCCTTCAGAACTGTGAGAAATAAATTTCTTTTCTTTATAAATTATCCCGTCTGTGACATGTTGCTATAGCAGTATACATGGACAATGATCTACAAACAAACATGCACACGTTAAAGGAAAATGATAACAAAAGCCAGTTTCTACTCTCCGTAGCCATTACTGTTGACTGAGGTTTTCTGTTTTGTTATTTTTTAGCCCTCTCAGCAATGAACAGGCTGTGGACCATTTGTCCTTCTTCTAAAAAAGGCTTTAAGTTAATATACGTTTTTTCACATTTGAGTAAGTCTAGGCTTTTTAAAAATGAAGAGATACAAATATCCAGTGTTGAACTATAATTTTTATTAAAACAGCATGTAAATATGAACAAAATAGGGATAAACTCTTCTATTTTGTTCACTGATGTATCCCAGCACCTACAGTAGCACCTGGAATATATTAACTATATCCATTCATTCATTGGGAAATGAATGAATGATGGCTTATAGTTCTTATAGAACTATAAAATTCAAAGCAAATGTTAATATTAAATACATAAAAATCCAATAAACTGAAATATTTAATAATATTCATTTGATGTCCTATATGATATTGTTTTATTAAAATTTAATTTCTACTTTTAGGCCAAATATGGTGCTGTTGCTATGATTCAAAAGTATTTGGCTTTAACATTTCTATTAAAATCAACCCAAATGCCTGTCAATTCATGAGTGGATTATTAAAATTTGATATATGTATATAATGGAATATTACTCAATTATAAGAAATGACTGTGATCTAGCACCTCTTATATTTTCCTAGATAGAGCTTGAGCCCATTATCTGAAGTGAGGTATCACAAGATCGGAAGAATAGGCTCCACATGTACTCGTCATCAAATTGGCACTGACTGATCAACACTGTGGTGCTCATACGGTAGTAATATTCTCCAAGGATTAGGGAGTTAGGGGTGGTAAACTCACAACTAATGGACACGGTCAGCATTGTAGAGGGGAAGGGCATGCCTCTAATCCTTGCTTGGGTGAGGCAAAGATATAAAATGTAACCAAAATGTTTGTACCCTCATAATATCCTGAAATAATAAAAAAAAAAAATCATATGAGGAGCAGGCCCAAGATAGCTGACTAGATGCAACTAGTTCACACCTTCTCCATGGAAAGAAACTAAAATAGCAAATAGACAGTCACACTTTGAATAGATGATCTAAGAGAGAACACTGAGATTCAACAGTGTACCAAAAACAAAGGAGAGGGAAGCGAGGCAGCCTTCTTGACCAGGATCAGCTGAGAACTGGAAGAAGCTCCTGAGAGCAGGGAAGGGGTGAGATACCTCAAGGGGTCCACATTCCCACCATGGACTTTTGCAATCCTAGCTATGGGAGAGCCTCTTGCCTCTTGTGGGATTCCAGAGTAACATAGGAAGCTGCCTAAAGATTTCACAGGGTCCCTCCTGCTTGATCTTCTGTCATGGTTTCAGTAGGATTTACACCAGTTCTTTGTACATCTGGTAGAATTTTGCTGTGAATCTGTCTGGTCCTGGGCTCCCTTTGTTGGGACAGTTTTTATTACCGATTCAAACTTGCTACTTGTTGCTAGTTTACTCAGGAATTCTATCTCTTCCAGGTTGTATATTTTCAGGAATTTATCCATTTTCTCTAGGTTTTCTAGTGTGAGCATACAGTTGTTCACAATAGTCTCTGATGATCTTTCGTATTTCTGTGGTATCACTTGTAATGTCTCCTTTTTTATTTCTGATTGATTTTATTTGGATCTTCTCTCTTCTTGCTTAGTCTAGCTAGTGGTTTATCAATTTTGTTGATTCTTTCAAAAAACAAACTTTTTGTTTTGTTGATCTGTCATTGTATTGTTTTTTGGTCTCTATTTCATTTAGTTCTGTTCTTATTTCTATTTTTTTGTGTTCTTCTAACTCTGGGTTTGGTTTGTTCTTGTTTTTTTAGTTCCATGTAGTACATTGTTAGATTGTTAATTTATGATCTTTCTACTTTTTTGATGTAGGTATTTAATGCTATAAACTTCCCTCTCAGTATTGATTTTGCTTTATCCCCCTGGTTTTGGTACTCTGTGTTTTCACTTTCATTCATTCCAAAATTTTTTAAAATCTCCACCTTTAGATCCTCATTGACCCAGTGGTCATTCAAGAACACGTTGTTTAATTGTCATGTGTTTCTATTGTTTCTGAAGTTCCTTTTCATATTGATTTCCAGCTTTATTACACTTGGTCTGAGAAGATACTCAATATGGTTTCTATTTTTAAAAATTTGTTAAGACTTGTTTTGTTGCCTCAGATGTGGTCTCTTTTGGAGAATGTCCCATCTGTTAATGAAAAGAATGTATATTCTGTAGTTGTTGGTGGAACTTTATGTAAATGTCTGGTAAGTCCATTTGGTCTAAAGTCTAATTTAAGTCCAATGTTTCTTTGTTGATTTTCTGTCTTGATCTGTATAGTACTGTGTGTGAAGTACTGAAGTCTCTCACCACTATTACCATGTTGCTGTCTATCTTTCTTTAGATCTAGTAATGTTTGTTTTGTGAATCAGAGTGCTCTATGATGGGGGCATATATCTTTAGGACTGTTATATTCTCTTGCTGAATCGATCCCTTTAGCATTCATTATATAATGATCTTCTTTGTCTTTTTTTTTTTTTACTATTTTTGATTTAAAGTCTATTTTATCTGATATAAATATAGCTAGTCCTATTTGCTTTTGGTTTCTGTTTGCATGGAATATCTTTTTCCATCCCTTTACTTTGAGTCTGTATATGTCTTTATGGGTAAGGTGAGTTTCTTTAAGCAGCATATAGTTAGATCATTTTTTTTAATATCCCGTCTGTCCATCTATATCTTTTAAGTGGCGCATTTAATCCATTTATGTTCAAGGTTAATATTGATATGTGAGGCTTTGTTCTTGTCATATTGTTAGTTGGTTTCTAGTTGTTTTATAATTTGTTTGTTTCTTTCTTTTCCTGTCTTTTTGTCTTTGTGGTTTGCTGAATATCTGTCATGTTGCCATTTAATTCCTTTTTCTTCCTCCTTTGTGTGATCATTTTACAAGATCTGAGAGGTTTATAATTTTTTTCATGATGGTGAGTATTGACTTTTCATTTCCATGTTCAAAATACCTTTGAGTATTTCCTCTAGGGCTGGTCTAGTGGTGACGAATACTCTCAGCATTTGCTTGTCTGGTAAAGACTTTTATTTCTTCTTCATTTATGAAGCTTAGTCTGGCAGGATATAACATTCTTGCCTGCCAGTTTTTTTCGTTGGGCATTTTAAAAATGCTATCCCATTCTTTTCTGGCCCATAAGGCTTCTGCTAAGAGATCCTCTGTTAGTCTGATGGGATTTGCTTTATACGTCACTTGATAGTTTTCTCTTGCTAATTTTAAAATTATCTCTTTCAGTTTGACTTTAGTCATTCTGATTACAATGTGCTGTGGTGAAGTCCTTTTTGCAGTGTATTTGCCTGAGGATCATTGGGCCTGCTGTATGTGAATGTTTAACTCTCTTGGTAGTCCTGGGAAGATTCCAGCAATTATTTCCTTAAATATGTTTTCTAACCTTTTTGATCTCTCTTCTCCCTTTGGAATACCAATAATTCATAAGTTCAGTCATTTTATGTAGTCCCAGACATCTGAAAGGCTTTTCTCATTATTTTTATTCTTTTTTTCCTTATTTTTGTCTGACTGGATTATTTCAAAAGACCTGCCTTTAAGTTTTGAGATTCTTTCTTCTGCTTAGTCCAGTGTATTCTAGAAGCTTTTGAATGTGTTTTGTATTTCCTTCAATGAATTTTTCAGCTACAGAATTTGACTTTTTATTAAACGGTCTCTATCTCCTTCTTAAATTTCTCATTCATATTCTGAATTGATTTTCTAATTTCTTTATATTTGTTTTCATGTTTCTTTTCTATTTCATTTAGCTTGTTTAGAATCAATATTTGTATTTTTTTAAATCTGGAATTACATGGAATTCTTTTTGGCTGAGATCCATTGCTGGACAGTTGTTGTGGTCCTTTGGTGGTGTCATATTTCCTTGCTTTTTCATGTTTCCTGTGCCGTTCCATTGATATCTGTGCATCTGATGTAGCAGTCACTTATTCAAATTTTTTGAAATTTCTTTTAAGGGGGAAATTTTTTCCTGAAGGTGTATATATATTGTTGGTTGAGTAGGACACTTTAGCTTTGATTTTGGGTGCCTGTGGTAGTAGAATCTTTGCTTTTCTTAAGGAGTACACAGGGTCAGTGGTACCTGTAATTTCCTTGGGGGTTTAGGGAACAGTTATTAGTTGTGGTTGTGGTGAAACTTTTCTGGGGACTTAAACAGCAACCGAGCCAGTGGTAGATCCTAGTGGTGGAAGCATTGGGCTGAGTATGCCTGATTTTTAGGCCCCAGAGCAGCTTACTTTGGCAGTGGTGTTAGCGTGTCCTGGGGGGTCAATTCTTGCGCCTTCAGGTGGCTTGCTCAGAGGCTAGTAGTTAAAGCAGAGGGCTGGGTATGCAAGTGGGTTTTCAGGTCCCTGCGCAGCTGGTGTGATGTGAAAGTTGGCAGTAGTAGTGGTAGAGTCAGCCACTAGGACCCAAAAGGTTTGTGTTGGTGTTACTGGTAGATGCAACGGATTGGGCAGGCTAGTTCCCAGTCCCATAGCTGCCTGTAACAGGGTGAGAGTATTGTCATAAGTGTTCTTAGGAGAGCTTGATCTTCCTTGTCCCTTCCCAGCCAGGTTGCTGCTGCAGCCATGTCACTTTGAACTCAGCCCAAGGATGGGGCATGGCCCAGTGTTAAACCTTGAAAATGATGCCAGCTGTGGGCTTACAATCAAAGAGGGAAGGGCCCTTTTTAGGCAAGCAGCATGGGAAAGACACTGTGGGGAGTGCTGTCAGCTCACATCTCAGTCTCACAGGAGCCTGTACCAGGGCAGTAGGAATTGTCCCAGGTATGTGTAGGAGAGCTTGGGCTTCCTTGTCCCTCTCAGCTGGGCAGGGCTGCGGCTGCATCAGCTCAATCTCAGCCCAAGGGCACGGTGCAGCCCAGGGTTAAACTCTCAAAATGGTGCCTTGGATGCATGGCCAGAAAGGTTGGGGCCCCACTCAGGCAGGCACTTTGGGCAAGAAACTTGAAAATGCTGTCCTCTCATGTCTCAGTCTCAATAGCACCCCACAGCAGGGAGGTGGGGACCTTTCCAGGGGTGTGCAGAAGCACGTGGGCTCCTCTATCCCTCCTTGTGGGTGTACAGTGGCTGCAGGTGTGCCCACAGTACCCTGCTATCTAGGCTCTCAGAATGGCACCCAGCTCAAGCTGCTCTAGGTTCAGATACCTGTCGGGTTCTGCATGAGTTTCCTTTCTGGAATAACATCTCAATGCAGTTTCCAAGTGGCTCCCTGTGTTAGGCTTGAGATCTGCATGAGTCGGGGAGTTCTGTTGCAGCCAAGCTAATCTTGGAGAGTGGAGCCTTGGGGACTTCTCTCTTATTGTTTCACTGTAGCTGGAAGCTTCTCTGCTTACTATTCTGGTTCCTCTCCATGAAAAAGGCACATACTACCTGTTTCTAGTCAGTCATCTTGATCCTATCTCCTCTAGGAGAGAAGATTTTGTTAAATTGAACTTACTAAATCAATTCAGTTTCCAGTTAGGTTATAGTAACATTGGAATCTGCTTGCTTGGCCTTGAACACTTTTGCTCAGATGTCTCTCCTGGCTCATTCCTTCATCTCCTTCAGGCCTCTGTTCAGATATAACCTTCTTCTTGAGACGTCCCTGACTATTAAAAAATTTTACCCCCAGAAAATCCTATCCCCTTCCTTGGTGATTTTTCATCTTAGCACTTATTACCATATAATATACTATATGGTACCTTCTCTCTCTCTCTTTTTTTCTCTCTTTATTTCTCATGGTCTGAACATATGAATATGAAAATGCACTTTTAACATAAATTATATCTACATAATAAATATCAGTTTGTATATTGGTTTTTTTCACTGAATGATGTAACTTGGATATCTGTCCATGTTTGTACATGTAAGATCTGCTTCACTCTTCTTAACTTCTGTTTATTAGTATTCTCCAAAAAGATATACCATAATTATTTATTTATTCTCTCACTGATGGAAATTTCCCCACTAGTTTTATTGCTGTTGCAAAAAAATGCTGCAGTAAAGATCACTTTACAAGCTTCCTTTTACATGTGAACAAGTTTTTCTAAGACTATTTTTATAAGGAAGTATAATTTTTAGGTCATGGGCTATTGTTTCAATGATATATTTGTCATAAAGAAAAATTACTCCAAACATCCATTTATTATTATCTCTTACAGTTCTCTGGATTGCTTATACTCAGTTGAGAGATTCTCATTTGAGTCCTCTCATATGGTTGTAGACAGATAGCTGTTGGGCCTAGAGTCAGTCATCTGAAGGCTCAAGTGGGCTGATATCCAAGAAGCCTTCTTTATTCACATGTATGGAGCCTTATTTGGGATGACTGAAACCGATGCGGAGTAGTCAGGCATCTCTCTCTTTCTATGTGCCCTTTCTACATGGCTAGCTTGAGATTCCTTATAGTATGGTGATATCAGGGAAGTCAGACTTCTTACATGACAGCTAACTTCCCATAGAGCCAGTGTTCCAAGGAATAAGATGCAAGGCTTCCTTTAACCCAGCCTTGGAAATTCCTCAACACCATTTCAGCTGCATTCTCTTCGTTAAACGGGGGGCGGGGGAGAACTATACAAGGATGTGAACAGTGAAAGATGTAGTTCATTTGGGGGCTATATTTGGAGATTAGCTACCAAGAATATGGCCTTCTCATAATATTTTTAGCAGGTTGGACATAGAAGTAATGTTAAATTAAAATGGAGATTTAGTGAAAAACAAGTCTCAAATCAATAGAATAAATATATTTAGCCTGTAACACTATTTACCTAGTGACCCCTATAGTTCTTGAGTCCATTTTATGGTCCATACAAAAATGTTTTTAAGAAATTAAGCAGTCTAGATCTAGGAATCCAGAAATTTCAGAGTTGGAAATGATCATAGATGTTTTTAGTCCCCTTTTCACACTTTATAGATAAAGAAACTAAGGCCCAAAGAAGTTAGAGTAATATGTTCAAGGTAATTGACATAAGCAGTTTATGGCAGAAACAGGAATAGTGCTCAGGCCTCTTTCAGTATTCTTTCCCTCATGTTTTATTTTATTGTGAATCAGCTTCAGTGGGAGATAGTATATCTCCTATAGGAAGATGCTTGTATTCATGTAAATTTAATAATGGGAGAAGTGGTGGTAGGTGGTAGCATTTATTATTTAATAAGTAGGATGTGAATTTAAGCCTTTTTTGATGATAACTATTTGCAATGGTTTTAATGGCCTACTCCTTATAAATAGTGTATGCATTGATTCATTTCAATTGGTGATATATTTCAGGGAATAAAATAAAGTCTTAATGCATGATTTATGGTTGATAAACCAGGGATCAACTTATTTCACAAAACAGTCTAGAAGGTTCTTAGAAATGACTTTTGGATCCCAGTTTATGGTCTACCACTGGGTGGTAAGTCTGGCATTGGGACTGCCAAGGAAACATAGGGAAGCTTGGCACATGGGATGATAAATAATTATGCACTAGGTATAATAATTCTAAGAAATCTGTTCTGGTTTTTTGAATACAAATCTATTAATTCCTTCTAGAACTTTCCTAGGAGGTATGATGTGGATATTATGAAGGGTGGGTGGGCACTGAGTTCCATGGTTCTCACAGAGTTCAGATGTCATTCATTGGTGGATGTGAGATTCAGAGCTTGAAGTGGGGCTGAAATATTGAGCTCAACTGCTGATCAGGAACTCTGCTGTTCTGAAAAGAGATAAACCTGGATTATTATCAGGAGTAGCTGTGGGCCAGAGGGGATAGGCAATGATTGCTTCAGCCTAGTTCCTGGGAACTTCAGCGCTCAAGAGGAAAGGCATGTTCTTTGCCCTACTTCTGCCTCCACCCAGGATAAAGCTAATTCTGCTCACTATTCCTTTTTATATTTTGAGCCCTGTCCTCTTACTCAAACCTCACTCAACCTTCAATGTCAACTTTAATTTCCCTTGCAGCTTTCTCTGACAATTCCATCCTGCACTGGTCACACAATTCTCAAATATATTTTATCTGTTATATTTTTTTTCCGAAATAGTATCAAAGAGTGTGTTTAACCATACTGAGCTCATAATAGAGCACATGAGTGAGCAGATTAATAATTCATGCTACAGCATGAACTGGCAATAGAAAAAGTTGGTCAAAGGAAGGCAGAGGAACTTTGTCTTCTAAGAATTAGAATTGAAGTGCTCTACAATCATCTGTCATCCACTTGATGTAGCTGTGATTAGAAATGTACAGGATTATGTCTCCAGGGATCTTCTGAATTCTTTGCTTACAGTCCTGGTCAATTATGGCCATAATGTAACACTTGTGCTGAGTTCCTCTCTGTCCTAAGCAGTCATTTGCATGGACTCCTTTATGTGTGCATGGTAATACTGGGTTCTTGGTGATTCTTAGGGCCACTCAATGCTTCTGTCCAATTTCTCAATTTTACCCTTTACACAGTCAGTTATACAAGAGATACATTTTGCATACAGATAGTCAATCATTAACTGCATTAAGTCAAGTTTGACTTTAACTGAAAAGTTGATAAAATTGGTATCAACTAGGATGTGGTAGGTTGGGGTCAGCTGGGTATTATATTGGAAGAATAGGCAGGAAGAATGTTGGGGGACTGGTCTTTCCTTCTGCACACTGCAATCTTTCTTTTATTTCTTTTTAGATTTTAATCCACCCTTTTCTTTAAGCTTCTGATATCTGAAACTAAGCATTCACTTCATGGTTGCATACTTACTCACTTTTTTTTGCTTCCCCATGCTGATGCCACACTCTTGTTTCTTCTGGAATCCTCATCTGTTAGATTGTTTAGAGAAACGTTTGCAATGGCTTTTTCACTTGGGTTAATATTTGCTGTACATCAGTGGTTCATCTCAATGGCTGCACATTAGAATTAACCGGGGAGCTTGCAAAAATCCTTATACCCGGACTATGGACCAGATCAATTAAATCAAAATCTCGGGAGGTGAGACCCACCCACCAGCATCATTTTATAACTCCCCAGGTGATTTCAATGTGCAGCCAAACTTGCAAACACTACTATTCATATATGCTGTAATTCCCAAGATGGAAGAGTTGGATGTTAAACTCTTTTCGTATGCCTCCTATTTCTTAGTACAGGCTTGGCCACAGAGTGGTGATTTACAAACATTGGTGCTTGATTCATGGATGGAAAAACCTAGTGCCTACATGTGTGATGAGTTAGGTACTTGGTTGTCACACCTCTTTAGCAGTCAGATAGGTAGTGATGAAGGTGTTAAGATGTACGCTCTGGATTGAAATCTGGATTAATATCCTGGCAGTGTCACTCAGTAGCTATATGTCTTAGGTAAGTGAATGGGACTCTTTGTGCTTCAGCTGAGCCCTCTGCAAAATGGGGAAGAGTATACTTGTTTACCTCATAGGATTCTTCTGTGGATGAGTTTTTCTTCAATTGTAGTAAAAAGCTGTAACATGAAATCTACCTGATTAACAAATTTTTAAGTGTATAGTATAGTATTATTAACTACATGAGCATTATTGTACAGAATATCTGTAGAACTTTCTCCATCTTTGCATGACTGAAACTCTATAACCATTGCAAAGCAACTCCCCATTTCCTCCTCCCATTAGCCCCAGGAAAACAACATTCTTCTTTCTGCTTCTAAGATTTTGATTACTTTAGACACTTCATGTAAGTAGAATCATCAGTATTTTTCCTTCTGCGACTGGCTTATTTCACCTAGCATAATGTCCTCAATGTTTATCCATGTTGTAAAAATATCATAGTATGTTATTCTTTTTAAAGGCTAAATGATATTCCATTGTAGGCTCCTACCACATTTTCTTTATCCATTCACCTGTCAGTGGGAAATTAGTTTGTTTCCATTTCTTGCTTACTGTGAATAAAGCTGCAATGAACATGGGAGTTCAAATATTTCTTTCTGCTTTCAAAATTTTCTCTTTGTCTTTGACTTTTTGACAATTTGATTAAAACGTGTCTCACTGTGATCTTCTTTGGGTTCATCCTTGATGGGATATATTGGGCCTTCTGAATCTAGATGTCCATTTTGTTCCACAAATTTGGGAATATTTTAACCATTATTTCTTCAAATAAGCTTTCTTCTTCTTTCTTTCTCTCTTCTCCTTCTAAGACACCCATAATGTATATAGTGGTATGCTTGCTAGTGTCCTGTAATACCTTTGGCTTTCTTAACTCTTCATTCATTTTTCTTTTGCTTCTCTGAAAGGAAAATTTTATTAATAAATGATCTGTCTTTGAATCACTGATTATTTCTTTTGCTTGATCAAGTCTCCTATTGAACCTCTCAAGTGAATTTTTCAAGTCAGTTATTTTATTCTTCAGCTTGAAATTTGTGTTTGGTACTTTTAAAATATTTTCTATTTCTTTGTTGATATCTCATTTTTTTATGTATTGTTTTCCTAAGCTCACAGAGCATCTTTATGAAGATTATTTTGAAGTCTTTGATAGATAATTCATATAATTCTGTTACTTTAAAGTTGGTTTCTAGAGATTTATTTTATTCCTTTGGTTAGGCCATGTTTCCCTGTTTCTTCACGTGCCTTGTTGCTTTGTGTTGTGATGAACAAAGCATTTGAAAAAAGAGCCACCTTCCCCAGTCTTTACTGGGTTCATATAGGGACAGACCTTCACCAATCATCCCAGTGAGAGAGTCTGGTGATTTCTCAAACTTCTTCCAGGGATATGTATTCTCTGGACTTGTGCATGTAAATTCCTAATTTCTGGTCCTTTTTTCTGGAGTGCATAATTTCTTGTTCCCTCTGCTGCTTTTCTGCAGTATTGTAGGTTCTCTGGAGCTGCCATCTGGTACTCAGCTCTTTTTTGTGTTCATTGGCACCCCGGCATCTAGAGTATGCAGGGTACCAACAGTACTCTGAGTCAGGTTTGGAAGAAATTCATCCCTTAGCATCCCCTGGAGAAGTTGGAACATTGGATACCACTTTTCCCCTTGAGGGAGAAGCTGCCAAGTTTATCAGGCTCTGTCTTTTGTCCTTGGAGCAGCAGCAAGCCACCCAACTCTTTTTGGTTCTTAGTGGTTCTGGGCATCTTGAATTTGCTGGATCCCTCCAGTGCTCCAAGTTGGATGAAACAGAAACCAGTCCCTCAGACAGCCCCCTCCCAAGGCTCTAACTCTTCCCTTCCCAGGGAGAAGTCAAGAGTTGGGAGTTTTTTCCCATTTGTGCTGTGCTGAGCTGAGGGTGGGGGGGGGCAATAGCAGGTGAATATGTGCTAATTCAGATCATCACCTTTTTTCTTAATGGCCCCCAACTTGGTGACATTTCCTGTCAGTACTTATATTCATGTAAGGCAGAAACCAGTCTCTAGCCCTGAAAAAGTCTAAACATTAGGCCTATGTTTCAGTCTTCTCTTTCCCTCCCCAGGAAGAACTTGGGAGTTGGGGATGATCTTGTGATTGCTATGGGCTATGCTGGGGGGAATGATTGCCACAGATTTACCTATTGGCTTTGATGTGACTGGTTTCATGCTTGTCCAGGGTGCAGGAAACTCTGATCTGGGTTCTGGATTTCTCACAGAGGAAACTGATCCAAGTATTGTTGTTGAATCATTGTTTTTGTGGGGGAAGAATAGTTTGGGGTTTCCTATTCTATCACATTGCTGATATCATCCCTCAAATGTGAGTGTTAATGCATAAATTACTTAGAAAAATTCCTGGCATTTAATAGCCACTCAACAAATCTTGGCTAATTTTATTTTTCTGCTTTAATGGGCTGATAGTCTATTTTGTTGTTGTTGTTGTATGCCCCATTTCTTATAGTTCTTCAAAGACTGAGTAAATAGCATAATGAGAATTATAATGATAACAGAAAAATTTCGATATGTCGAATCCAACTTCAAAAGACAAAATAGAAGAACTAATATTAAACCATAGTTGTTTCTTTTGAATCACTAACACACTAAAAAATCAATATAATTATTGGGCCTTATGAGGTTGGCATAAGAAGCATTGATGGGCAGTAAATAAACACCAGTGGTGCTTTATGATAGTTTCCAAAGAGTATAACTTACTTCTTGTGGTCTACAACTACTGTAATCCAGAAGGAACTAGACTAATAGAACTCATAAGACAAAAATAATAATGTTGAAGCAGAACTTTCTAGCAAACTATAATAGAGTCAGTTCTAATTGAAGTTACTTAAGTTGCCATCAGACATCTATGGTAAGACAGGTGTTACTTCGTTTTGAATTTATGTTTAGAGAGAGTGTTTGTAGATGGCAATATTGGGTTTATGTGCTCTTATTCCTCTGTGTATGTTATATATCATTATCACAGTTTCTAAAGTGTCACTATAATTAAGACACTATATCTGAACTGGAGTACTTTTGAGAGTAATAGGGGATACTGCTAATAATTATGCCAGATCTAGAGCACCCCAGAACTTATAGTCAGCTTGACAATAGTCAAGAAATAAAAATAAAATCCTGAGGCCCCCAATCAACTTAATGGACCCCCTCTTGGCCAAGGGGACCCAAAGAAGCCTTAAAACTAAGTTTTCAGCGATGACAGGACAGGAGGTCAGGCACACCGTGTTATACCCCTGCCCCCACCAACTGCCATTAGGCTCTCCTCCCTGAGGGTTAAACAGAACCAGCCCTTTGGAAAAACTACTCCAGCACTGATTTCAACCAACTTCTTAATGCTGCTCCTCCCTTTCTGTGGTATTGACACCACAACGGACCAGTACTTCTTCCCGATAAGAGACCACTGACCACGGAGTGGAGCCGGCCAGTCTATGGAGGATGTGCAGTGAAGGTTTTCCTACCCTCTGCCTCACCTTTTGATGTCAGAGGGCTGAAAATTCCACCCTCAGGTGATGCTAATATTGCCATCTTTTGTACATATGACCCACGAAGGGGCTGGAAGCTCAATTGTGCATGTGTACCATTTTTCCTTTCATAAATATTCATGACTCCTCCTATCACTTATTAAATGTGTATGTTCATCCTCACCACTCAGCATAAATTCCTGTTCCTTTACCATGCCCTCAGAGTGTCTGTTTCTGACTTCTGGCTGTGAGACTATGCCTCCTAGCTTGTCAGAATGGCCACCTCCAGACTGCAACTCTTTATAGAAAATAAAGCCCTCTTTTCCAAATTTATGAATCTTGTTATTCTTCAGTTGATACTATGATCACCAAGGAGCATCATATTCATTCACAGTGGAAGGAAGATGTTATAGGATAGGAGAGTGCCTCTCTCTTTGCTCCCATCTGAAGTCTTGTCTGTTTTTCCTATGTGTTTGAACTTTTATGCACCTCTGGCAGTGACTGACTGCCTAATGCCATAAGTAAGTATAGTTGTTGCTGTTGGGAATAGGTTAAAAAAATAAAAGATTATAGCAACTCTACATAGTTAAAAATTAAAGATACTTTTCTCTGAAGGCAAATAAATATTACAGGAAGGATGTTCTTCACCTTAAATTATAACGAACAACCTAGTAGCTATATTTATGTCTATATCCCTATTTCTATCTGTTCATCTATTTTTCCTCTTTTTGATCAAAATGTGTTAGAATTTATGCTTGAGGCCTGCACTCTCTCACTAGCTAGAAAGAACTACTCTTTGTTGATAGCCTAAAGAGAAATTAAAAGTGAGAAACACAGTAAGAGGGGGAAGACCATGTTAGAGATTTTTTCCCTTGAATTTTTCTGTGATATAACATTGATAGCATATAATTACTTAAATAAATTATTCCAAATTCTCCCTGGATTCTCCTAAAGTGCTTTTATTTAAAACTAGTAATTTCTGGAACATTTTCCATGGTTTGGCTCCCATAGCTTCCCACAGGTAGTGCAGAGCTTGAGAAAGCTGTCGATACTTCCCTTAAGTCAGAAATTATTACAGCTTCTTGAGGCTGCAGACCAGCTGTAATGTTGCAGCATTACAAGGCTGCAACTTCTCTGCATGTTTTACACTCCTATTTTAATTTTTGCATGGCAGATCCTCTAGGCACAGCTATTCCATACCCCATATGCTGATTTTTCTCTTTTCACTATTTGAAACAGGGCAATGTTTTCCTAACTACTCAAGCGACCTTGAAATGCAGGCACTTACCTCAGAAGCATTTAGGGCCTGTGCTTTTTCCCCTAATAAACCAAGAAATCTCATCATGGAATGCACTGGCTTCCTGAAGGTTCCCTGGGGCTTTGGACTATGTTACCTTGAATTTCCTGCATTCTTTCCTTTTTAACTCTGTGTGTGTGTGTGTGTGTGTGTGTGTGTGTGTGTGTGTGTGTGAGAGAGAGAGAGAGAGAGAGAGAGAGAGAGAGAAGGTTTTATGCACCTTGAATATAACATCAAGGCAAATTTTTTTGGAGAGAACAATGCAGGGAATGTACCTTTGTGGAGAAAGGAAGTCTGGCTGAAATGGTCTCCCTGGGTTTCCAAATGCATTATGTTTTACTCTTTTTGCTTGTTGAAAATTTTTACTTTCTAATAGACATCTCTAATAAAACCTTTATATGAAACTAACTGCAGCAAGGGCATTTTAAAAAATCTGTATGTAGTTATTTTTGGGGAAGCCTGTTAAAAAGCAGAATTGTAATTAAATGACCTTTGAATGACTCTTAAAGCTGGGCTAATATGAGTCTGCTTTGCTCTGTGTCCAGCAGTCTGAATACTTAGAATCAGGTAAAGGTAACATGGAAGAACGATTAGCACGGCGGGCTCTTGGAACTCTTGGACATGCATAGTTCTCTTAGGCCCAGAGAAGCAATATGACTAAGTGGCAAAGTGCTCTGGCCAGATCTGAGTTGGATATTCCTGAGTTTGAATTCTTGGACCTGCACTTACCAGGGCTACCTTGGGCATGTTGCCTAGGTTTCCTGGGTCACAGTTTTCTCATCTGTACAATTGGGATAATGATACTTTATTCACAGGGTTGTTGTGAGGGTTAAATAACATAAAGGCACAAAGCCCATTACCTGGCACATTAAAGTGCTCGATAGGTAAAAGGCATGTTTTCTCATTTTTAACACCAGTGAGTACTGGATGTAGCCTGACCTTGCAGTAGTTCTCAGCTCGTTTCTATTCTGCTGCTTTTCCTTTACCCATGCTAAGAAAAATGAAACCTTCACACTGCAACTCCAATGAAGTCTCTTGAAAGTTGGGGATAATTTAAATCACTAACCTATGTTTTTTCCCCAACACTTGCTCATAATGTTTATACCCCTCAAATAATGGGAATACATTTATAGGGTCTTTGTTAAATAAAGTGCCCCCCCTCTAAAAAAAAACCCACTAAAACTACAGACTAAAACTACATGGAGTTGTATACATCAACATAACACTATTTTTATTACCAAGGAGCTTGCATGTTGCATCTCAGTATTTTTAAAACTCATATTAAATGTCCTGCAACATTAATTTGTCACAGATACTATTTATTTTATTTATTTTTATTTCAGGATATTATGAAGGTACAAACATTTTGGTTACATTTTATGTCTTTGTCTCACCCAAGCAAGGATTAGAGGCATGCCATTCCCCTCTACAATGCTCCCCGTGTCCTTTAGTTGTGGGTTTACCTCCCCCATCCCCTAATCCCTGGAGAATATTACTACAGTTTGAGCACCATAGTTTTGATAAGTCAGTGCCAATTTGATGGCGAGTACAAGTGGAACTCATTCTACCTATCTTGTGGTATCTCACTTTGGATAATGGGCTCAAGCTCAATCCAGGAAAATATAAGAGGTGCTAGATCACTGTCATTTCTTATAATTGAGTAATATTCCTTGGTATACATATACCAAACTTTAATAATCCATTCATGAATTGATGGGCACTTGGGTTGTTTTCACATCCTTGCAATAGTGAATTGTGCTGCCATAAACATTTGAGTGCAGGTGACTTTATTATAGAATGTCTTTTGCTCTTTTGGGTAGATGCCTAATAGTGCTATTGCTGGATAGAATGGTATTTTTATTTTTAGCTCTTTCAGGTATCTTCAAATTCTTTTCCACAGACATTGCACTAATTTGCAGTCCCACCACCAGTGTAAAAGTGTTCCGGTCTCTCCACATCCTCGCCAGCATTTGTTGTTTTGGGATTTTTTGATAGAGGCCAATCTCACTGGGGTTAGGTGATACCTCATTGTGGTTTTGATTTGCATTTCTCTAATAATTAGAGATGTTGAGCATTTTTTTATGTGTTTGCTGGCCATTATTCTGTCTTCTTTTGAAAAGTTTCTGTTCATTTCCTTTGCCCATTTATTGATGGGGTTCTTTGATTTAGAAGACCCCCAAAGCAATCGCAGCAGCAACAAAAATAAATAAATGGGATCTGATCAAATTAAAAAGCTTTTGCACAGCCAAGGAAACTATTATTAGAGCCAACAGACAGCCTACAGAATAGGAGAAAATATTTTCTCTCTACACATTTGATAAAGGGCTGATAACAAGAATCTCTCTAGAACTTAAAAAAAATCAACAAATACTATTTAATATAATTTTGTTTAACTCTATAATAATAATAGCTTACGTAGAATGCTACGTGCCAGACATTGTGCTAAGTGCTCTATGAGGATTGGGGTCTCATGATTGTATTCCTTATTATATTATCCAATTAATGAGTGAGAATACTGAATCTATTATAAAAGAGGTCAAGCAACACTGGCAGAAAATGGCAGAGCTGGCATCTGGGAGCTTGGCCTTGGAATGTTCACAGTGCTGATAAGGCTGCTGTTCCAGTCTGCCCAGACAATGCGATTTACGGTGAACACCTGCTTTCAATTCGAGAGTCTATAATTTTAGAAGCTGTGGCTAGGCAGAGAGTGCCGATGTGACCAGTCCCTAATAAAAACCTTGGGTTCTGAGTCTCACACCGGCTTCTCTGGGTAGAAACAACTACACACATGTTGCTGTATTTCACTGTTGGAGGAGAGTGAGCTCTGTGCAGCCCCTTCAGGAGAGCATAGGAAGCCGGTGTGTGGATGCTGCCAGACTCTGCCTGGCTGTGCCCCTTCCGTTATTGTTCCAGCCATGTAGCCTTGCTCTGTTGCTATAATAACTCCCAGCCATGAGTACAAGCATACACTCCGTAAGTCCTTCTAGGGAAGCACCAAACCTGTGGGTGGTTGCGGAACTGCTGAAACAAGCGATGTCTGAGGTGTTGACACAGGTGTGGATGCAACTACTGAGAGGATGAATTATCCACCAGTTAAGAATTTCCTTTAAATCATCTTCCTGAAAACTGCAAAAGGTATTAGTTAGTAGGGCTGAAGTTACAGCCCTTCTAGGAGCCTTAGCTGCAACACCTCATTTCATTGGGTTATTATCTAGATTATAACATGCACTTCGTAAACTATGTACAAACAGATACACAATGGTTAGAAAAATATGTCAATATGTTCAATGCTTGTCTCTCATGTGTGCCCGTCCTGTGTTTTTATTGTTTTTCAGCTGGATGTTCAACAAAGAACATAATTACAAATATTCAGCTGTGCAAAATAGGAGATAGGTTTTAAGTACAAGTGGGAAACATAATTTTTTAAAATATTAATAAATACTTACACACAACTCGGGCTCTTCAAACATATGGATACTCGGTCTGCATAGCTGAGCTGCCTCGTCAGTGGGCCCATGATGATGGTCATGATCTCCCCTCTCACTCAGTAATCAATACATGGATCAATACATGGAATCAGGGTGCCAGTGGCCAAACACGATCAAAATGAGCCCCTTTACTAGGGATTTTTCTATCTCTCTACAATAGTTTGTTGTCTTAAATAAGATTTTAAATGTTTTTATTTTCTTCTTTGCATTTCCTCCGCATTTTTCAGACCACATACAATGTGTCCATATTGTCCTTACAATAAGAAAACCTGACAGAATAATGGCCAAAAAACATATGAAAAAATGCTCAACATCTCTAATCATCAGGGAAATGCAAATCAAAACCACAATGAGATATCACTTATCTCCAGTGAGACTGGCCTTTATCAAAAAGACCCAAAACAACAAATGT
>CAUYSK010004071.1:0-78609 GCA_963575035.1 Avahi laniger | reverse complement strand
CTCTATGACCACTTCTATTTAACATAGTGCTGGAAGTCCTAGTCAGAGCAATTAGACATGAGAAGGAAATCAATGGCATCCAAGTCAGGGCAGAAAAGGTCAAACTATCACTCTTTGGTGATGATATGATCTTATATCTAGAAAACTCCAAAAATTCTGCCATGAGACTACTGAAATTGAATAAACAAATTCAGCAAAGTCTCAGGTTACAAAATCAATGTACAGAAATCAGTAGCATTCCTATACGCCAACAATAATCAAACTGAGAACCAAACCAAAGACTCAATACTCTTCACAAGAGCAACAAAGAAAACAAAATACCTAGGAGTATATTTAACTAAGGAGGTGAAGACATCTGCAGGGACAACTATGAAACACTGAGGAAGGAAATAGCAGAGAACATAAACAGGTGGAAAACCATACCACGCTCATGGGTCAGCAGAATCAACATTGCCAGAGTGCCTATACTACCCAAAGTGACCTACAGATTCAATGCAATCCCTATTAAAATATCAATATCATTTTTTGCAAATCTAGAAAAAATAATTCTATACTTCGTATGGAACCAGAGAAGATCCCATATAGGAAAAGCAATCTTAAGCAAAAAGAACAAAATGGGATACATCAATTTACCACACTTCAAGCTATACTACATATAAGGCTATAGTAGTAACTAAAACATCATGGTACCAGCACAAGAACAGAGACATAGACAATGGAACAGAACTGAGACCCAGATATAACACCATCCTAGTATAGCCATCTAATCTTTGACAAAGCAGACAAAAACATACACTGGGGAAAAGAATCCTTATTCAATAAATCATGTTGGGAAAATTGGATAGCCACATGTAGAAGACTGAAACAGGATCTGCACCTCTCACAAAAATCAACTCACAGTGGATGACAGACTTAAACCTAAGGCATGAAACTATAAGAATTCTAGAATAAAATGTTGGAAAAACTCTAATAAACATTGGCTTAGGCAAAGAATTTATGAACAAGTCCTCAAAGGCAATCACAGCAACAACAAAATAAATAAATGGGACCTGATCTAATTTAAAAGCTTCTGCACAGCCAAGGAAACTATCACAAAAGCAAACAGACAACCTACAGAACAGGAGAAAATATTCACATGCTACACATCTGATAAAGGGCTTTTAACTAGAATCTATAGAGAACTCAGGAAAATCAGCAAGAAAAAATCAAACAACCCCATTAGAAAGTGGGCAAAGGACATGAAAAGAAACTTTTCAAAAAAAGACAGACTAATGGCCAACAATCCTATGATAAAATGCTCAACATCTCTAATCATTAGGGAAATGCAAATCAAAACCACAGTGAGATGTCACTTATATCCACTGAGGATGACTTTTATCAAAAGTCCCAAAACAAAAAATGTTGGCGTGAAGATGGAGAGAGAGGAATATTCATACACTGCTAGTGGGACAGCAAACCAGTACAACCTCAGTGGAAAGTAATATGGAGATACCTCAAAAAGCTAAAAGTAGAGCTACCATTTGATCCAGCAATCCCATTACTAGGCATCTACTCAAAAGGAAAAAAAGACACTCTATAAAAAAGACATCTGCACTCTAATGTTTATAGCAGCATAATTCACAATTGCAAAGATGTGGAAACAACCCAACTGCCCATCAATACATGACCAAATTAATAAAATGTAGCATATGTACACCATGGAACACTACTCAACCACAAAAAACAATGGTGATCTAGTACCTCTTCTATTATCCTGGATAGAGCTGGAGCCCATTCTACTAAGTAAAGTATCACAAGAATGGAAAAGAAGCACCACATGTACTCACCATCAAATTGGTATTAACTAATCAATGCTTATTTGCACATATAATAGTAATATTCATCGGGTGTTGAGCAGATAGGAGGAGGGAGGTGGGAGGAGGGAATGGGTATATTCACATCTAATGGGTGTGGTGCACACTGTTTGGGAATGGACATGCTTGAAGCTCTGACTCATGTAGGGCAAAGGCAATGTATGTAACCTAAACATTTGTACCCCCATAATATGCTGAAATAATAAATAAATAAACAAATAAATAAAAATATACAAAGAACTCATACAACTCAATAGCAAAAAAAAAATAGATTTCAAAATGGGGAAAGGACTGAAATAGACACTTCTCTAAAAAGACATATAATGTGAACAACCAACAAGGATATGAAAAGATGCTCAACATCAATTACCATCAGGGAAATGCAAATCAAAACCACAATAAGATATCACTTCACACCTGTTAGGATAGCCATTATAAAAAGAATTTAAAGTTAAAAAAGCAAGGAATTGGAGAAATTGGAACTCTTGCGCTCTATTGATGAGAATGTAAAATGGAACAGCCGCTACAGAAAACAGTATAGAGCTTCCTCAAAAAATTAAAAATAGGATTATCATATGATCTGGCAATCCTACTTCTGGGTATTTATCCAAAGGTATTGAAATCAGTATCTCAAAGAGATATCTGCACACTCATGTTCAATGAAACATTATTCACAATAGCCAACATGTGCAAACACCCAAATGTCCAGCAACAGATGAATGGATGAAGAAGATGTGGCAAGAGCTTAGGATGACAAAACAACATGAGAGAAGGGGCCTGGATCACTGTGTCCTCCCCAGAGCTCTGTCACCCTAGCCAGGACACTTGCATTGAACAGGGACACACTGGACCCACAGAAAATCCTTGGAAGTATAACACCCTGCCTGTTCCAGTTGATTTCTAATTCTTACACTTAAAATCCAGGTGTCTTGGTTAACACCTTTGGGGAGGCCCTTCATTCCTGTGGCCCTGTGTGTCAGCACTGACAAAACACAAGGAGAAAGGGACTTCAGAGGAGACCAGTCCCTGGGCCATGAGCTTTTGCCACCTCCCTCAAGGCACTACATAAGTAATATAATATAACTTTCAATTGCATGGCAAAGTGAGGGACACAGTTTCCTAGATTATGAGTGGCCTCCCCTCCCCCACCCCAACAGATGTTCCGCCCTGGTTGCCTAGCACTTGTTTATGTTAGTGACAGAACAATCTCTAAGGGCTCCTGTGGTCAACTGTGGCCCACACGCCACTGGCAAACGGAGGCAGAGCTGCAGAGCCCTTTGGAGCCATGGAGGGCCTGCTGTCCACACCTGAAATGTCTCCGCAGCTGGTCCTAGACCAGCTGTGGACTATTCTGATGGTGATGTTCAAAAACCTGGAGCAAGTGCCTGGAGCACTGGGGTTCTCAGGGAAGGTCCTGGTGTGTGCTGCTCTTGTGGCCTTGTTAGTGAGGAGTGGCATCTTGGGAAGATGAGAGGAAGAGCTGGCCAAAAGGGGTTCAGCCTGCCGTAAGGTGGACCCAAAATCCCAAGCCAAGACTGGGTCAAAACCAAAGGCCCACGCTGGGACCCCATGGCCCATGGTGGAGGACAGTCCTCTTTGGCTCCAAAACCTCTGCTTGGCAGCTCTAAATGGAACAAGTGCATATTCCTTACAGAACATGGTTGACTTGCTTAAAGAAAGAGAGAAAAGCCAGACTCCTGAACTTCCCCAGGTGCTGGACACACAACACGTCTCAGTCACTTCACAGCATGATGGAGATCTTCAGAGGAGGACCGTGGCCAGTTTGGATGACAACAGGGACCTTCAGCAAGTCCTTTCAAGACAGAAGCAAAAATTGCAGGACAAGGAGAAGAAAAGAAGCCTGGAGAGCGTGAAGGCGGTAATGAACCAGACTGAGAGTGGTCAAGTGAGGCAACGGTCATCCCTGGCCCACACCCTGCTCAGCCCCCTGCAGCTGCCCAGCCCTGTGAGTGGCCTTCCGGGAGATGGGGACGTGGAGGTGGAGGGAAACAGGGGAGCAGGACAGGCCGATCGCTCCACATCCCTGCCACAAGTCCCTCTGAAGAGTTTCAGTGATGACGGTGATTTAACTGCATGCTTGGGAAGTCTTGAAGAGGAAACTAGAGAAGCAGCCAGACAACCGTGCAAAGAAACCAGAAGGAGGGAAAAGCTGGAAGAACAAATTGAAACCCTGCAAGCCCAGGAGGCCTCTCTGCAGGAAGACAATGCGCGGCTGGACAGGGAGATCCAGGAGCTCGAGCTGAAGCTGCAAACACTACCTGCTTTGGAGCAGCAACATGTGACGGAACCTGAGAGGAAACTGAGAGAGGAGGAAGTCCTCTGCTCACAGATGGAGAAGAAACTCGCCACCGTGTCAGAAACGGTAAACCACACTCGGCAGACAAGAGACATCTACAAGAAGATGGCTGAGGACCTGGCCCAGGAATTGGAGACAGCCACTTCCTTTTATCAGAGAGACATCCTCTTCCATGAGCACGGCGTGCAGGATAGCCGGTTAGCCGCTGTGTCCACTGAGCGGGATGTCAAGTTGCTCAGGAGAGAAAACAACTACAACAGGCAGAAGCTGGCTGCCCTTGAAGCCACGTTCCAGCCTTTCCCCAGCGGCCCTTTTGCTGCCAGGGCTCCATGGGCAGCCCATGGGCCCGGAAGTGCCAGGGAGACCGTGGGCCTTCAGCTCCGCAGGCAGAGAGGAGGGTCGCTGCTGTGAGGGCTCAGGGGTCCAGGGCAACCTGCTGATTTGACTGTGCTTCCCTTACAGCTGGGTCCTGAAGGCTGCAGCCTCGGCAGGACATCAGCCAGTGTTTCTCTCTCTGAGGGAATTTTTGATTGAACTCATTTTAGTTCAGCTGTTGTTCTTTAATTCATATTGAAATTACTCTTAATAAAGTTTCATAGCATCATAATTGTAAGGTAGCATTTTTTCAATATAGATTGTTTAATGTAATTCCTATACATACTGCATTTCCACATCTCTGGACCCTCTAGAAGTACACAGTATAAGTATTGTGCTTTAATTTAAAGGGCCCGCTTACATAAACATCGTTGAAGATTGAAATGGATAGGGCCGTTTAAAGTAAAGTCCATTTCTGTGTGCTATGAGTAGTTATTAGAAAACTGTAAAGTATATTTGCCTAAATAAACTTTCATTTTTAATAATAATGTAAATACAGAGACATAAACCCCACCACCACACCACTCTAAGTTGATCATATTTTTAATAGTTTGGTCCTAACCTTCATAGATTAATACAGGGAGGTTGATATTTTGCAACCATTGTTTCTTGTTTTGCAATTTTTTAAACATATTTTGTTATTTTGTTTAGTATAGTGCTTGTTCTTTATATATGTTGAAATGATACACAGTCAAAAACAGTTTTTCCTTGATGTTGAACACACTAAAACTCTCTCTCACTTATACTCATGCACATACACACACATGCAAACACCACAATGCAGACACATACTTGTTCTGTCAGTACCTGGGGAAAATGTAAAAATAAAGATAGCTGCAAATATTTAAATAAGGTTTTAAAATAAATAAAATGAGAATAAAAAGGTAAAAAAAATTGTATCCCAATAATACTTTGAAAGTAAAAGAAAAAATGTTCCAACAACTTAAATTTGGAAGATTTAAAAAAAAAACTAAAAGTATCACACTCCCTGTTTTCAAGATTTATTATAAAATGATTATAAACAAAACAGCCTGGTACTGGCATAAAAAAGAGACATTGACCAATGGAACAGGATGTAAAGGCCAGAAATTAACATATGCTTTTATAGTCAATTCACTTTTGATAAGTGCCAAAAACACACAATGGGAAAAAGACAGTCTCTTCAATAAACAATGTTGGAAAAATTGAATATCCACATGCAGAAAAATAAAATTGGACCCTTGTATCACACCATATGAAAAAGCAACTCAGAACTGATTAAAGATAAATATAAAACCTGAAATTGTAAAACTACTACAAAAAGCATAGGCAAAAATCTCCATGACATTACTCTATGCAATGATTTTTTGAATATGACTCCAAAATCACAGGCAACAAAAGCAAAAATAGCCAAATGGGATGGCATCAAATTAAGAAGCTTCTGCACAGCAAAGGAAACAACAAAATGAAGAGACAAACCACAGAATGGGAGAAAACATTTGTAAACCATACATCTGATTAAGGGGTTAATAACCAAAATGTATAAGGAACTCAAACAATTCAACAGTAATAAAACAAATAATCCAAATAAATATGGGCAAAGTACCTGAACAGATATTTCTCAAAAGAAGACATATTTCTGAGATATGACAAATACATGAAAAAATATTCAACATCATTAATCATTAGGAATATGGAAATTAAAACCACAATGAGATATCACCTCATACCTGTTAGAATGGCTTTTATAAAAAAAAAAAGAGAGAAATGAAAGATAATAAGTGGTGGAAATTATGCAGAGAGAAGGAACTTTTGAACATTGTTGGTGGGAACGTAAATTAGTACAGCCATTATGGAAAACAGTGTGAAGTTTCCTCAAAAAGCTAAAAGTAAAACTACCATATGAGCCAGTAATCCTGCTATTGGGTATGTATCCAAAGGAACCAAAATAAATATGGTGAAGGCGTATCTACGCTCCATATTCATTGCCCTGTTATTCACAATAGCTAAATATGGAATCAGACTGTGTCCATCAACAGATAAATACATAAAGAAAATGTGGTGCATATATACACAATGGAATACTATTCAGCATTTAAAATTTTGTCATTTGTCACAACATGCATAAATACGAATGACATTATGTTAAATGAAATAAGCCAACCACAGAAAGACAAATTTCACATGATCTCACTTATATGTGGAATCTAAAGAAGTTGAACTGGAAGTGCTCACTCTCAGCTTCTGCCCGAGACTATGCTTCCCAGCCTGTCAGAGTGGCCAGCCTACAGGCTGCAATTTTTTATGAGAATAAAGCTCTCCTTTCCAAATTTATGACCCTGGTCATTCTTTCTTTAGTTGACATGATTGGTGACGATGATGGGATCCATGGAAACTTCCAGATTTCCCCAGTGTGGTTGGAAGTCAACGCCCTGATGTCTGCAGGAGCCCATTGACAGCTCATTTGTCTCCCTGGCCTTGCTGGGAGGAAGATGGGTAAGGTCCTCTGGATCTAATATCTCCCTCTTTTAGGTTGAAGATCTTGGATATTTTATTTCTTTCCCCCACCCCTTTCCTTCATCTCTTCCCAGTTCCCTCCTAGTCCCTGTTTTTGTTCCCTCTATCTGGACTCCAGAGGAAATGTCTTTGTCAGCCCTGGGTTTAGGGGGGCCTTCCCAGTTCCCTCCATCTATACCCCAGAAAAGACCTTCCTTGTCAGCCCCAGGTGTGGGGAGTTTTCCCAGTCCGGTTGGACTCATCTGGTCCATAAAGTTTTATGAGGATGTTCATGCTAACAGCACTTAAAGGGACTCATTCATAAGTTGAGTGCAGTTACAGAGAACCTTAGTTCTAGGGGGACAGTGTCTGATCAGTTGCCATCAGGGACTCTAGTGGCTTACATATTTAAGAACTATGGAAAATTCTTGTAAATATTTGAAATCATAGATAAGGCTAACCTGGAATGATTCAAAGCTTTACTGGCCACATTGAGGGTATTATGAAATCTATCTCTAGACGGATTTATCTGTGTGCACAACTGGAACAAAGAGGCTATGGAACCTCCTCAAAACAAGGTCAGGAAAGGATCAGTCTTGGTAAGACTCATTTTACCTCATTTTTTTCCTTGGGTGTGACCCCATAACCTGTTGTGACTCTCAGCCCTGATAAACAAGGAGATTCACTTCTTCTCTTTAGAGGTTTTGACCTAGTTCTTTAGCTTCCTGTGTCTACAGCATCAAAATCTGACAAATTTATTAAGGAAATTTCTACTGTGTGTTTGAGGAAGGCCCATTCCCTCCAGGTTGAGTTTGTTTCTCAAGCACCAGCAGATAATGAGAGATTTCACTCTACCTTCCAGAAGTTTTTGCCTCCTCCCCAGCCTTCCAGATTCATCCCATGCATTTGGGACTCTTTAAGTTTCTGATCTGTCACACGGCCCCATATGACTGCCAAAAATGGAAATTTCTTCTATTTCCCTTAGTAGCATTCTTTTGCATGGGCCAAGCCCAAAGTTCACTGTGAACCCTAAATTAGCAAATTCCCCCAGGAAAGAAAATGCCTTGCCATTTCCATTAACTGAGAAGGAATCTAACTGTCAGGAATGCCATTTCATCTTATTACTTCTTCAGCTCTCTGCTGTCTTTAAAATTGTTTTTATATTTGTTTGATTCCTCTAGTTATTGCAGGAGAAACATCGGAATGCAGCAAACTACTACATCCTGTTCAAAAACAGAAGTTTAGAGTGATCCTTTTAATATAAAAGTCTGAATATAACATTCTCCTACTTAAATCCTCTAATGACTCTCCATTGCCCTCAAGATATAACCCAGAATCTTTAAAAGAAAACTTTTATGATAAGACCCTTGTTTGACGGTGATATAGACTCTGTCATACCCCTGGACCTTTGTGACACTGACTGCTGTTACTGAAGTGTACTTCCTATTCTTACTGGCTCTTTAGGACCCAGGTCAGCCCCCTCTGCTTGCGGAAGGTCATTTAAGACACTCGAAGCTGACTTAGGGGCTCCTGCCTAACTTCCCTCGTCAAACTGTACTGTAGTTATCTGTTTACTGTTCTGTATTCCTTTCTAAACTCTGACCTCCTCTGATGACTGAGAACATGTCATATTCATCATCAGAGGAACATCTGAGGGTAGGGTTTAGCAACATGGGCACCGAAGCCAACTGCCTGGGTTCAAATGTTATAGCTTTGCCATTTCTTAGTCTTCTCCTACTGGCCAAGGTTTTGAGTTCCAGATTCTTCATTTTAAATGTAGATTGCAAAAGTGCTTACCTAGTATGTTTGGACAAAAAGAAAGTAAACCCTAGAAAATAATCAGAGTGCCCTGCACAATAACAGAGTTTCACAGAAAAAGAACCATAACATATAAACATAATGGTGGGGAAGGGGGCTGAAAGAAAAGAGGAAGTCGTGAATTGCTGACCCACACCCTCCTCCCACAATTAAGTCAACACAAGTCAGTGGAAAGCCCGTGAGGTGGGGGGTGGGGGGTCCTTATGATATTACACCTTATAATAGTACCCCAGCGAGGGTTCATCCCCACCATCCCACCAAAATTATTTTCACCACATCACCACTCACCTCTACATTGATAAATGCAATGGTCAATGCTCAGTATTCACCTTACTTGGTTGATCAGCAGCATTTGGTTCAGAGGAGCATGCTTTTTTCTTTCTCTGCTTGGCTTCAAGTACACCATACTTTCTTGACTCTCTTCTGAGGTCGTTATTTTCACCTGTTTTGCCTCCTTTGCAGGTCTCCCCACCTCTCCAGGATGTGGTAATGCCGTAGTAACCATGGCCCAGTCCTCAGTCCTCTCTACCATCTTTGGACTCATCCCCATAATGACCTCATTTGATTTCTTAGCTTTAGAGACTCTCAAAATTATTTCTCCAGCCCAGACTTCTCTCCTGAACTCCAGATTTGTATATCAAATTTCCTACTTACTATTTGAAATCTGGATCTCAAATATATATTTCCAACTCACTGTGTCCAGAACTGGACACCTGATGTTCCCCGCAAACCTCCACCCACAGCCTTACCCATTTCAGTTGATAAACACATCTATCCCTCCAGTAGCTCCAAACAAAATCCATGGAGTATTTCTTAGTTTTTTGCTTTCTCACACCCTACAGTAAATCTGTTAGCATATCCTGCTGGTTTTGCCTACTCTTCAGGTAGCTGTAAGAAAGTTAGCTTTTTAAAATTATTTCCCAGATGACACACAAAATAACTTCCACTTACATTTCATTGTGTGGGACTTAGTGACATGTCCATGCCCAGCTTCAAGGAAGGCTGAGAAATGTGGGCGACATTGTTATCTGAAAACAAGTCAGGTTTCTTTTACTTTGAAGTAGAACAGATCCTTGGAGTCAAATCCATAACAGATTCTATTTTGTGTGTGTGTGTGTGAAACAGAGTCTTGCTCTGTTGCCCAGGCTAGAGTGCCATGGCATCAGCCTAGCTCACAGCAACCTCAAATTCCTGGGCTCAAGTGAGCCTCCTGCCTCAGCCTCCCAAGTAGCTGGGACTATAGGCACTTGCCACCACATCCGGCTAGATTTTTGTTGTTGTTGTTTCTATTTTTGGTTGGCGGCTAATTTTTTCTATTTTTTTATGAGAGACAGGGTCTCAATCTTGCCCAGACTGGTCTTGAATTTCTGACTTCAAGCGATCCTCCCTCTTCACCTCCCAGAGTACTAGGATTACAAGACTGAGCCACCTCACCTGGCTGCCATAGCAGATTCTAAAGGACTGCAAACCTCTGTAGATTAATGTGTAGGCTGACAGCTCCTAGAAAACTAGCATTAAATCAGTTTTCTGAATACCAGGTGTAATCCTGTCTTAATATTATTGCATAGCCAAGACAACATAGGATGTTTATTTCCCTACCTTGGCCAGCCCAACTTCCTACCTGTTTCAGACAGGGATCTGTTTCAGAGAACAGAATCTTCTCTATCTAGTTTATTAAAGGTTCACTGAAAGATTGATTAATAATTATTAAACGGCTTATAAAATCATTGAAAAGGCCAGAGAAACATAGTTCTATTTAGACAGACATTGCTCAGAATTATGCTACAAAGGGAGAAGCTGTCCTCTATGATCAAGAAGCCACCCGCAAGACTGGGAAACTCTAGAACTACACCACTATTGCCACAATCAGCAAGATGCCAGTCAGTGCCTCAACAGTGTTACCTAAGAGAAAAGAGCAGAAACCGTGGAAATACAGGCTTTGCCTCACTTCAAACTTGAAGAGAAGTTGAAAAGAGTATCTGAGCATCTGACTGACAAAATGATGTCCGAGTCCCAGCTGAAGAGAGCCTGGAAGGAGTTAGAGTGTTTAAATGAGAAATCCTATGTAAAAGCCATGATTTGCAAATATATATCTATTACAAAAGCGTCTTGTTTGTTTGTGTGGAGAGCTAGAACAGGTCGCATGGATAACTGAAATCTTTAGGTCATTGGGGGGAAATAATTTTCACCAGTATTTACAATCTTGTCCATTCTCTGACCATCTTAGTGGAACCGGTTGTAAGCAGCAAAATGTTTTGAATTTCGTTTTGGCTTCTGCACGTCTCTTCCCACAGTGCACTAATAAGTAGTAAAAGAGCTGAAAGGAAGACATCTGTCAGGAAGAAAAACAAAATGCTTAGATCACTCATTCATTGGGTAATCAGCCAAGGAAAAACTGAGCATTGGCTGAACATGTCCACGCTGTGATGTTTATACCAATGATAACGTATTTAAACGTACAGGCAAAAAGACAAAAATTAAAAAAAAAAATGTTGAGGCTTTTGAGTAAAATAGTTGAAAATAAAATTTTAAAGAGACATTTTAAAGCATAGAGAAAAAATGAGGGCCAAAGGGCCATGAGAGGATATTTTAATCTGAATCACAGGATTTGATTTCAAATGTTTGCAGTGTAACTAATTTTAGTTCTAGCCAAAAGAGCTTCAGTCAAGTGGGAATCTAGCCTATCTTGCCTTTCTGTCAGCCTTGGCTGGTCATTTTTTTTTTTTTTTTTTTTTTTGGAGATAAGGGTGTCTCACTCTTTCGCTGTTGCACCAGTGCAGTGGTGTCATCCTAGCTCACTGCAACCTCAAACTTGCAGGCTCCAGCGATCCTCCTGCCTCAGCCTCCTGAGTAGCTGGAACTAGAGGTGTGCATCACCATGCCCAGCTAATGGCTAGTCATTTTGACCGGACTATATAAATAAGGTAGGTGTTAGGCCTCCTGCTAGTTGAACCCCCAGGGTTCTTTCCTTCTAAGAGGCTGGAGCTCTCTTCCTCTGCTTCTTGACCTCCCGGGACTCACCTGCTGTCCTTCAACTCGCAGCTGAGCCGCCAGCTGCATTTTTTCTTGAGATCCTTCCCTCCCCCTGACTGGCACGTAGTAGGCACTCAAATATTTGTTGAATTAATTAATTAAGGAAAAATTGAAGAGAAAAATCTCTCCAGCCTCTCATTTCTTTGCTGTCCCCAAAATTAAACATACTACTTTTTATGAGATTAGCGCCTCTTATCATTGTTATAAATAAGAGAAAATGACAAGGTTCTAGATTCTTAATAAGTTGGCTTCATCATTGCCCCTGTTCTCTAATCTCCAAAACTTCATGTGTTATCTGATATCCAGGAACCCCTCTCAGCTAGAAACTCCTGTCACTTGATCTTGGATTCCAGACTCAGCTGCCTGGACTCATCTCCAGCCTCAAGCATAGCACGACTCGCGTCAGTGTTAAGACCGGCAGTGAGAACTTGGAGAAAGAGGGTACTTTTTTCCCTCCAAAGATTCTTCCCCTGTGCTTCAGACTTTTTCAAACCAACTCAAGAGACTTCTATCTCGCTCCTCCCTCCCCATCCCCAGCACCTGGAACTACTATCTTTGTGGCAGATTGTTATTCTCTAACAATGGCTGCAACAATACTTCCTGTCCAATGAGCTCTTTTTACAAAGAAATTCTGGTACTTCACCCGGGTGTGGTCTAGGTTCTCTCCTCTTGAATTTGTGACGCCTGTGAAAGCGATGCCATGCGACCTTAGGAGCTAGGTCATAAAAGGCAACCGAGTACCTACAGCTAGGTTGTAAAAGGTGACCTCAGGAGCTGGGTCGCTTGCTCTCAGAAACCATGCTGTGAGGCAGCCCAAGGTAGCTCCCTCGGAGAGGTCAGGTGGAGTGTTCCGGTGGACAGCCCATGGTGAGGTGCCAGAAAACAGCCTTTTCCAAACATGTAAGTGAAGGCATGTCCAGATGATTCCAGACTCTTCCCTTTGAGTCATTCAGGCTTTGACAAGCCAGCCCCACTGTGTCTTGTCCAAATTCCCAATCCTCACAATCCATGGGCATAATAAAATGTCTATTTTGTGGCACTAAATTTCAAGGCGGTTATTATAATGTAACAATAGTTACTAGAACAACTGTTCATCCTTTAAAAAAAAACTTACTGAATTCCAAATATTTGCCAGACATGCATTTTCAGTTCTTACCCAGGATTACTGGTCCTTTCCTATGGAAATCTGAAATATTCTCTTCCTGGTCTTCAGAGGACTAGCAGCTGTTTCTTCCCCTCTTCCTATAACTCTACTTGGCCTCCGTTCTCTCAGAAAGCCTTTCCCTTGGCCCAGTTATCTCTGTCCTGTGTTGTTTGTCTGCAGCACAATAGCTATGCAGTTGCTAAGGCTGGGTCCACCCTTCCATGGCGCTGGGATTCTTCACCTATTATTCTGAAGTAATGTCTAGGCCAAGGCTTCCTAGTTGCCGTTTGGTCCAGATGGTGAAAGCTTCCTCCCAGGAGTTTATTTGTCCAGCATGTAGCCTCCTCTGCAGTTCTTTCCCACTGCCCTTCTTTGGCTGCATTTGGGGGAGAGTTACAACTGCAATGCAAGGCTATTTTAAAAGGATCAGTAGAATACGAGTCACCTATAACATTGCCCAGCACACTGTAGGTACTCAGTCCATAATCATTTTCCTTAACCCATCCACTCTTATCAAAGAGCCTTAAGACCCCACAGGATATTTCAATAGATTCTTGTGTCTAGTCTGAGAAATAGCCTAAATTCACATCCATTTCAGAGCAAAATGATTGTCATGCTGTATGACTAGTATTCAATCTGGATGATATTTTTTAACCTGGAGGATCTTCAGACATATTTTCAAGAGCCTGTAAGTTTATCCAATATTTTTAAATATTTCATTTTCAGCACTATGATGATCTTATAAATAACATTGGCAGTGTTAATGCAAAATTCTGAGAAATTTTTATAAAATTGATTTTAATTTTTTCAGATGGTATTTCTTCTATAAGGGTCAAGAATTTCACAGGTATATCTCAAGGGCCTGACGGAAGTATTGTTGTTATTGTTTATTGTTGTTTTAAAGTGGACCATGCATTATTTAGTTTTAAAACAATATTTTCAATGCTATGCGTCACTAACCCTTGAGGGGCCAAGTCAGGATGTGATTGAATCAATAGATTCATCAAGTTTTTAGACTGAATAAAAAATATATTGCAAACTGCTTTTCTGTTACTCTTCAAATGCACGTAGATAGTATTATAATTATCAATTTATTTAAAAGTACTGCTGAATTTATTCATAGTAATTTTAGCAACATTTATTTTCTCAATGACTAGTGAAAGTATAATAATTATGATATTTTTAATGTTAAAAAGATCCTTCTGCTCAAAAAGGCTCACGTGTCATTTCTACCCATCCCTTTCCTTCTGGTTTGAAGATGATAGATTTAAATACCCCTCTAGGGAACTAAGGGAGACTTCAGAATTACATCCTCTAATGTGAAGATTACTTAACCATACATAATATTCTTAATTTTCACCAAGGGAAAACAGGAGTTATTTCAGAACATAAGCTATATTATAATGCAGAAATCCAACTGGTGTGTGTGTGTGTGTGTGTGTGTGTGTGCGCGCGTATGTGTGTCATGGAGGGGGAAGGCTGTGTTTCCATACAGATCTCAGATGTAATAGTATATAACATGATGGTGAAATGAGTGGGGTGCCTTACTCAGTCTGTGACCACCACCCCAACCCTGAGTAAATCAAGATACTCTTCATAATGATGACGCCACTGCACTCTAGCCCTGGAGACAGAGACCCTGTCTCAAAAAAAAAAAAACAAAAAAAACCAAGGTATTCTTCATGGAAAGCACTATTTCAAAAAAATCCCAAAAATATAACTGTCAGAACAAACCTTAGTTTCGGATAGTTTCTATTTTCCCACACTTACATGACAAATGATAATAGAGCTAATCTTTTTCTATGGCATTTCTGGCTTATTTCTTAAACAGAAGGATTCCTGTTTTGAGAAAATCTATAAATGTCCACTTTTTTCCCCCCAAAACCTGAGCGACCTCTAATATGATTTCAATTTTATAGGGGGTGGAGGGAGAAGTGGGCGATGGGAACCACATAAAAGTTATTGGTTCGCTGCCTTTATAATGGAAAACATGTGCATGGAGAAATTTACAGCCATAAATCTCTCTGTGGACATAACTTCTAATTAAAACCTCATAACAATCTTTTCCAAATAATGAACACAACTTTGAGTTCTAGTTTAATTTCGTTATTTCAGAAATGGACATGAGGAACGTCTGTGTGGTGACGCGTTGCCACCGTTCTGTCACTGGGTAACAGAAGAGAACATCCTAGCTACAGTGTCTCAAAAAAAATGCAGGAGGAGGGAGTAGTCGACTTTTAAAAATAGTATTTACTGTACAGAATTTCCAGTAGGTCTCAGATATCCTATTCAGTTAGGAAGTCTCTCTAGGAAGTGAGCGTGTATACCCCAGACAGAATCCATATTATGTTGAATAAAAAACTATCCGAGCTATGTCTAGAAGACAGCTCACAATGTTTGCTGTTTTGTCAGTACAGGGGATGGAACGTGTGTCGATGAGACTGTGATCCCATTCTTTGGATCTAACGACTTATATAGCCCAGTTTGCCTCTTGGGCAACACCTTTTGGCCAATCCAAATAGTGTTAACAAATTCCAGGAAGGAGAATGAGTGTTTTCCCAGAGGAAGACAGATTGCGTAGAAGGGCACACAAAAAAGGGTCAGTGATTCCAGCTTAAGCCAAAATTTCAAAACATTCTTTGAAAGATGAAGAAAACATTTCCTTTGAGTTAGAATCATAAAGAGAGAACAATAATTTGGCCCTTCTAATAGTATGTTAACTGCCTTTTTGTTAAGGATTATTTCTTTTCTCAGTTGGACAATATTGATAATGGTAATAAACATGTTTAATCTATTAGTTTAAATGGAGCACTTATGCTGCCCTAAGGAGCTCTCTTTGAACTCCCCTCCCTTCTGAGAGTCGGGGTTAATCAAAAAGCATAAATCACTGTTAAAATACAGTAAACCTAATGAATGTATTACTTGCCTCTTAACATCAAGTTAATTCATCAACCATGAATATATCCTAATGATAGTTGATAGAAATTATAAATGGAAGTTTTATTAAAGCAAAATAACATTTAACCTTAGGTAATACAAGTGATAAACTTCCAGTACCAGCCCAACTAGAAAACACATGCAACTGCCTTCGTGCCAACTCAAATAGAGTTTTATTGAATACACCTGATTTTAAACCCCCTTTAAGTATTCCCTTTTAATAGTTTAATAAAAACCAGTTGTACCCTAGCTAGCTTATGGTATGTGTTTAAAAGTCAAAAAACTACATCAGACAAACTTACCAGTTTATAGAAACTCAGTAGGAGCAACATGATATGAATGCAACGTAAAACAACAACAATAACAACAACAAAACTTTTTAAATCAACCCAGCCCTTTGTTGTAAATTATTTTCACAATCTGCTTAGAACATCTAAGGCCGGGCCTATCAAAGCTTTCTCAAGACCCTTAATTCAGGCCTGGCCTTTATGTGCAAGAGCTCAAGCTGCCGGCTGCGACAAGGACTCTGGGATTACCACTGAAGGAGGGTACCCAGGAGCGATCATTCTTCACAAACATCTGCACCATTGAGATGGCGACCTGCTTGGAGGGCCGGGAAGCGGGCCATTATGGCCTGGCCTCTGGGTCCCCTCCCAGCTGCAAGTGCACTGAAGTGCCAGGTGCAGAAGCCTCGCTCAAGAGGAGACTAGAGAGGAGGGTAATGGTCACAGCGATTACGAACCGATAATTATTCGCTCCCTGTTTCCTCCTTTCAGCCAACTGGTTGCTCCACTGATTATTTTCTCTTTATTACTGAGAATGGTATCCTATGGCTAGGGGCTGATTACACCTTTCTTTCTAGTAAAACCTTTATTTCAAAATTAGGTAGCACGTATGGTAGTTTGTTAGCTTGTACCTACTCACCACAAATCTGAAGAAATCAGGCTATTGAATATTTCACGGTGGAAAGGTGGAGAATTAATGCAAAATATTATACTTTCAATACTCCTTTTTTTCTTAACTGTAACTACATATGTGGTCCACTTGATTTTTTTTTAATCTGTTTATATTGGTTGAGCCAGTTCTCAATTTATCTTTGTAGAGCTTTCCACATGTTCACTGACATGGACTTACGAAGTTGTATTTTATTTCTGTGCACCTACTAAAAGCAGGCCACTGTGCTTGCATTCACAAATGTGGCACAAATTTTATATGATACAATAAAATAAGTATTTTTATAGTACTGCTCTATAAGGCCAAATGCTAATTAAAGGCAGGATGGAGCTTTTATTGTCCCCATCAGAGATATGAAAGCCAAAGTGTTTCAGTACAACAATGGTTTTCATTGCTCTGCAAGAGTTATTAAGGGCTCTCTGAACACTAGAGTCTCAATGAATATTGTGCGAGTAATAGAGGATCCTCAGAGACACCAGCCTCAGTAATGCTCTGCCAAAAATGCATGATATAGAAGAAACTTGAAATCAGATGTTTAAAAATGAAATAATTAAAACAATTATAAAATGGGCACAACACTCTCATCGAGTATAAATCCTTTCACAGAGAATCTCAAAACTTACTGACTTGCCAAGTTTTCATTAGTATAAGAAAATTTCAAGTCTTATAGATGTTTGTGACCAACATCAGTAACATCTTAAGAAGAGATTTAACATATTTGGAAAATTTGAAGCCATGGGGGAAAAAATTGTTTTCCATCTTTTTGTTCTTTTTCTCAAAGGATAAGAAAAAGGAAGAAATCTAGCAGGAATATTAAAATTATGCAAATAGTCAAGCATGTTTTCTAAATCTAAGATAACTTCACTACCTTATGAATATTAACTATATTATGTAGAAATCGGCTTGCTCATAAAATTGTTGTACTTATATTAGATTTTAAAATAAACCTTATCAGGCTGTGTAAATGTTACTAGTTGAATTTTTTTTTTTTAATAAAGGTAAGCTCATACTGTTAAACTTTATGGAATCTAACACTTCTTTCTTACCTTCTTCTAAACTATGAGAAGCTGACCAAGACTGCAAAGGAGAAGAATCAATATTTTCAGATGTATCCTACAGTGTCATTTAGATTCAGAAAGCACTTTTGTTCTTTTTAGAAATGCGTTTGAGAGGGAAAAAAGTGAAACACAAAATTCATCGACTATCACTTTTGCTATAGAAAATATTATTTAGTACTTTCCTTTGGAATTGTACATTCCATATGACATTATTTTGAAATCTCTTTCTTTTCTCTTTTGCAGTATGGAAATGTTACCCTATATTAGAAGTTGGCCTCACTATTTCACTGAGGGAAATAAATCAAAAAACAGAATTTTGTAGCCAACTTGAACAAAAACACCAAGCAACAAATATCACATACAGATCGAGCACTGGTGGTCCCTGAGAGTTAACTGTCCCCAGCTTCTCCATTCCCAGGCTGTGTCGGCTAAGACTGGCTTTGTGAATTTTCCATATAACACCAAATTGTTAGAGATTCTACTAGGATTTACATGTAAACTATAAAAACACCTATTATTGAATCAAATGCCCATATTGTATCTAATTCACATTAATATGAATTAGATAGCAACTATATCACCTACAATTTCAGATATTTAGGTGTTTTCACACACCTGTAAAATCTAAGGTTGAGAGTGTCTAAAAACTTGCCCAAGACACTTTTTCTTTTTTCTTTTTTAAATTAAAAATATAGCAGGTTTTGTAAATACTGCATAAGTTTCCAGGCCAAAAAGTAGCAAGTTCCAATTTCTTTTAATATTTACTCTTATTTCTCTGCAAACCAGGCAATATATTTTTTAAATTCTAATTTCTGCAGGAATATATGCTGGCCATCTTTCTGGCTCTAGACGCAAGATCAACAAGAAGTCTATAAGTACACCGAATTCTTGCAGCTTCCTTTTACAGAGCGACATCAACTGTCACCTGTAGACAGAAGTGCATTGCCTTCACAGCCACCTAGGCCTCTGCTCAATTATTGCCATTTCTTGCATATGATGTTTGCTTATCTGAAGCCATAGATTGTGTCATGAAAGCAGCTTCCTGACGCATGCCTTTCAGACTCTTTCGTCTTTTCTCTTACTCTTTACTCCCTTATTCTCTCAATGTGAGCCGAACTGGAGATAATAACATTGAATCTATTCACTTTGTTAAGAGTCATTTAAAACTGCACGGTCACCCTAGTACACCCAAGTTCCCGGCATGCAATTCTGTAACCAGACAGACTGCAGCCCTCCATGCCAAGTGAATCTTACACATTAAACATCTTCTACTCAGACTGAACAAACGTGGGTCCTTTTGCTACGCACAACTCCGCTCCCTCGTAATTGGACAATCATCGTTAATTTCTCTGTGAAAGTCGTGTATGCTATCTGTAACATTATGAAGTGTGATTCTGTTGCTGCTTCTTATCCCCTGGGGGATGAGGGAGGTGAGCAAATGCTAAACTTTTTAAAGTATGGGAAACTTCAGATGGAAAGTCTATTTTTACTTGTTTGTTGTGAATGTGTTCACTGCTTAAGAATGCCTATAATATGAAAAGAATTCCCAGAGATTTTGATAAAATTCCAGGCACATAGGAGTTAAAGATAATTCAGTTGTAGGAGTCAAGTATAGTTCAAAACAAATACTGTGGCTCTGGACTTGAGTTAGCTGGTAGTTAAAGGAACACAGTTTAACTTCTCTTAACCTCTTCACTACATGTGACTTGCAATTTTCTTAGTCATAATGACATCACAGTGTATTTTCATTCTAAATGTTCAAACCCAGTTGCATAATTAGTCTATACTCCCTTCTCACTCCACCTAGAAACATTCATACAATACCTCACTTATGAAACACTGATTATTTTGCATAGGTTTTATGTTAACTTGATGTCCTTGGTTTTCACATCTTTCTCTGGAAATTCAGCGAGTTATTCAGATTCCCAAAAGGTACACATTAATAATGTACTTATTTTATAAAAATTTGAATTTTATCCCATATTTCTTGGTGATCCAAATTAGAATAAGCTTAAAACTCTGATAGTGCAGACATTGACACCACTGCCTGGCCAGCACTCCCCATCAGGAACTGCTCCTTCCCCAAATCCAACCGTGTGGGTCTGAGAAAGGGCGGCCATGATGTTGTACATCCACCCAGCCCCTTCTAACACAAGGTCACAGTTGATTGGTCCAGAAGTAGGCACCTGGCACAAAAATGCCCAATCAGAGTCCTTATTCAGGCCTTTTGCACTGAATCCAAAGTAGAGAGTTGGTCTGTCTCTAGGGGTAGAAGCTGCACAATAAGAAACTCTCTAGTTTTTAATGAGCATGTTCCCTGCCTCAATAAGGAACATGATCAGCCACTAGAATAAAACTAGTAAAGAAATAACAAGATGATAATTATGAAAGACACCATCAGCATTCATGTCCCTAGTTCCAGTAGCTCATAAGATCCAGTCATATCTTCATTCTTCTTGTGGTTTAGCTCTTCAACTCTTCCCTCCAATAAATTCCCCTTCCTACGTAAGCTGCTTCCAGGTGGTTTTCTGTCATTTTCAACTAAAACAAACATAATTAATATACTTATGCAAATTCCTAAATAATATAGATTTTGAAAATCTGAAAACTATGATTAAAATTAAAACTGAAACTCCTTGACATTGGTGTTTATTTTCATGTACTCTTGGGCAAAAATAATAAACAAAAACGCTCTGATCAAATCCCAGAATTTCCAGGATTCCAGCCCATTTACCCTTGTCTCCAAAATCCTGATATAAAAAGGATATAAAAGGAGAATAAAATATGTCTCATTTGATTATATGTTTGCTGTGTATTCCTCATTTAGTATGAAACTGCTGTGGTAATTTGGATGGTTACTTGAGTGGTAACTTTAAATTTAAATCAAGATTTAAATACAGGATTTATTATTTCAAAGTCTAGTTTTTGCTTGTTTTTAAAACACTAACTATACACTGTCCCTTTCTACCAAAAATACTTCTATTTCTTTCCCCACCACCGCAATATTTTATTTTGACAAATTTTTGACCTAAAGGAAAGTTGAAAGAATAGGGCAATGAAAATTCCATGTACCCTTTATCTAGACTCACCAATTGTTAACACTGTGGTACATTTGTTTGCTTTTATGTTCAATAGATGATAGATGCTAAGCCACTTGAAAGGAATTGCAGATATCATGACACTTTACCCCTAAATACTCTGAAGAATCTCTGAAGAATCTCTGAATCTGTATCTCTCAAGAATCTAAGCAGATTCCTCCAATGTGATTTGCCTTTCTTGGCACTAACAGGTGCGTTTTGAAGGGTCCAATATAGCTTTCTTGTAAAGTCTTCCACAATTCGGGCTTGTCTGATCATTTCCTCGTGATTAGATTCAGATTAATCAGTGTGGGCAGGAGCACAGCATTGGTGATATCCCATGTTTCCCCCTCCATCACAGCAGGAGGCATATAAATTAATTTGTCCCACAGTGGGGCTGCTAAATTTGATCGCTTGGTTAATGTAGTTTCTGTCGTCTCTGCCATTTAAAGGTATATTTATTTCCCTGTAATTAATAAGCAGTTTTAGCATCAGTTGCTAATCCTTGCTTGTATCAATTAATACACAGGTGATGGTAAAATGATTTTCTAATTCTAGTTCACATTTTACTAGCTAGAATTTTTTTCTGCAGAATTTTTTTATCCCTGACACTTCCATCTTTTTTTATTTAAGTATTATAACAGATTAATTTTAATAGGATGTGTTATGATCCTTTACCCCCCATTACTGATTTTGATGCTTGAATTACTCCAGATTTGGTCAATACAAGCGCTTGTTAAGCTCATGTGCTACAACTTCTCTGTCTGTACTCTATGGAGCCACAGAACTCATCTTCACAGGCACAGAGAGCCAAGAGTCAGCACAGAGTCAGCCCCAGATAGACCCTGACCCAGCCGTGCTGAGGCCTGAGAATCCCTCTACCACTTGCCCACAGTGGGTGCTCTGTATTTCTTAAATAATAAATGAGTGACCAAATCACTATCAAATCACTCCTTTTTTTATTCTTTGAATACAGCTTATAAACCTATCTATTTCTTCTTTTTTTATTTTATTTAATTACAGTAAGAAGACTTAACATGAGATTTACCTTCTCAAATTTTTAAGTGTACAGTACATTATTGCTGACTTTAGGCATCAAATCACTTTTGATACACTTCTCATGGGACTTATATCTCAAGATCCTTAATTTTGTGTGTATTTGCTATCTCCCCTCATACTTTATAATTCCCTTAAGGCTAAGGACCGGGTTCTAACTTATTGCTGCATCTCTGATACCATCTCAAATTGGCACTTCGAACAGAGATGCTGAAGCAATGTTTCTGAATGAGTAAATATATGAACAAATATACATTGTATCAAATAGCCACCGCACGTCTGAATCAACTTCTGCTGAACATTCCACACTTGACACCACAGTTACTACTTTTGGTTTTAACTGATTATCTTATTGTAAAAGTTCAAGAAAAAAGGCCACTATTTCCAAGTGGCAATATTATTCCTCTAAAACCACGCTTGGTCCCATATTTCCATTAAGATACTGCCCTATCTCACATCACTGTTTAACTATTGATTTCTCAAAAAGAGTGGTCTGTGCTTGGATGAGGTGGTGACATTTACTGTGACAGTAAAAAAAAAGAGAGAGAGAGAGAGAGAGAGAGGAAGAAAAATAAATTGGGGTGGGAATAGAAGGTAAGGACCAGATCATACACTCGTCTGGGTTATGTTAAATTTGAAATGCCTTTGAGACACCCAAGTGGAAATGCTGAGTGGGCAGTTACATGGTCAACTTACTCTCTGTTTCTCTTGTCCTGGAATCCCACACCCACAAATGTTGGCCTATCCCTATTTCCACCCCAATTTCCACATAATAGACATCAAATAAACATTTGCTGAATCTGATAAATCTAACATTTTTCTCACTATCCCCTCTTGTTATATCTCACTATTTTCTTCTTTTTGTTTACTATTTTCTCCTTTTTTCCTTCCTTCTTTCCTTTTTTCTCTCTTCTTCCTTCAATGTATGTTTATTTAAGTGCCTATGATTGCTAGAGATGACATTGAGCCTCAAGAATATAGTGTTTAGCATGAACAGGTATTCTCCCTCTCCTCTTGGAATTTACAATATACAATATAGGGTAGAGAGTGACATTAAATAATCCCATAAATATTATGAATATTAACAATGCAGGTAAGTGCTCTGGACAAAAAGCACATGGTATGTCACATGGAGGGTGGCTGATGTAGCCTAGCCTGGGTAGGGGATTAAAAATTTTTAAAAAGCTTCTCCGATAACATGGGCTGAGAGCTAAAGGATGCATCAGTGTGACCTTGAAGTCAACAGCAAGAGCAAGGAGGAGCCTGGGCAGAGAGGACCAGTGGTTGGAGGGAAAAGCAGGTGACATTCAAGGCTTTGAAATGTACCAGTGGATGGAGAACAAAGGATGAACAGAGAAAATGTTGCAAAATAAGATTTGCTCACTGTCCTTTATCTAATTTTTTTAGCCTTTTCTTTTCCCTTGTCACTTTTCTGTTCCTTTGTGTGTATGTGTTCTTTTGTCTCTGTTATTTTCTTTTCTTTTTGTTTTTAAATAGTTCAAATATTGGATAACCAATGTAACATCAGAACATTTAATGACCTTCCCAAGACTTACATGTACACTCTAAATGATGACTTGTGAAACACTGGAATTTGGAAGAATTCAAGTAGATTTATATTCTTTAAGGTAAAAACGACATTTAAAAATTTAAATAATTTATACCTTTAAGAAGAACAACTTAAGAGTATCCAGAACATATTGAGTGAGAATACATAGTGAATTAGTGAGGGAGAACTGAAAACCTGTTTATGCTTCCGTCTCTCTTTCAATTTGTCATCCATCGTTATGTCCTTGGCTACAGCTAAGTTTTTTAGATCATTATGAAGATATTAATTGATTTGATTAGTGGCATCTATTTTGCAATTTATACCCATAATGGACCATTGAATAAATATAAGAAGTGTAAGGAATACATGGTCAAATGCAGCACATTAACAAAGACCATAAACATGATAAAAATTCTTCACAATGACCCCAATATATTATTCATCAGACCTGCAAATCAGATCTTTTATGCCAAGTCGTCTCTAAGTCATTCAGAACTGGAATCATAAAGAGCAAATATAGTGACTAACACATAAATCAACTTTACATTTATTGTAAATAAACATGATATATATGGCTAATATGAATTTGGGCCATAATTCCAATGTTGAAATCCCAAAAGATTAAAATCTCCAATGTCTAAAATCCTAAAAATCATAATCCTGAAAGATTAAAATCCCATAAATATAATTCTGGAAGAAATAATTTTTAAAAATTCTTTAGAAGACATTTATTTACATTTTTAAAAGGAGATTTATTTGAGAAACATACAAAAACATGACAGAACACTTCACAGGCCACTTTATACAATAAAATAGGCAATAATAACATACATATATTTACAAGTATAAACACTCACGTGCACAGGTATAACAGTTATGAGCAGATGAATTGTATTCATAAATAGGTCAAAAGTGAAATGTATAAATGCCTATTACTGTGGTTGGTAATTGTGTGCACCCAGCTTTACAACTGCAGTCATCTGGAATACCCTGATGGACAAGCTAAGTTTTGTTGAGATAAATCAAAAACCAGGAGGAGTCACTACTGCATATGCAGTCACCCAAAGAGCAAAGATCTTGAGAAACTTTATCTTTCACAAATGCAGATGTACAAAAAGAACATCTCTTCATTTACTGAGGAAGTTTCAACATGTTTATGTATGTGTGCAATGCTTACACACAAGGTTAACATTGTGATAATGCACTTTCATGGAGGCAAATTTGCAAAAAAAAAAAAATTCATGAAAAGAATTAGAATTCTCTAAAAGTCTTCACTTAATTTATACTTCCAATATCGAAAATAAAGTGAAGGTGACATACATAGCATAGTGGATTGGTGCTATGTGTGAGTAGGCAGAAGTCATACACAATTGAATAATTCGGCAAAAGAGATTTCTTTTGTCTTTCACCTGTGTTTTCACTTCTATGATGTTTAAAACACTCACTGCACCTGTACTAGGAGAGTGATTGTCGTCTACGAATTTCAGAAGTATATGCTGTCCATTTGAAAGTCTGTTTATTGCTCAGCCATTGCAATTAAGCTTTGTGGCAATAATAATTAGCTTTTAAACTTTATCTTTCACTGTTAAGTAGCCTCGTACACTTGACTTACCACAGCTTTTTTGTGAGGGAACAATTTCACAGATTTCCTACATTGTGTTAAAAGGAATACAATAAGAAAGAATGATATTCATCTTCCCCAATACCAAATCTGTATTAATCAAGGTTTTCCAGAGATACAGAACCATACAATATAGATACATGAGAAGGGATTTATTAGAATTGATTCACGCAATTATGGTGGCTGAGAAGTCCCACAACAGGCCATCTGCAAGCTGGAGACTCCAAGATGCCAGTAGCCTGGACCAGTCCAAGTCCAAAGGCCTCAGAACCAGGGAAGCTGATGGTATAACTCTCAGTCCAAGACTGAAAGCCTCAGGACCCAGGAGGCCATTGGTATAAGTCCTGGAGTCCAAGGGCTGGTAAGTTCAAGTCCAAGGCTGGAGTTCTGATGTTCTACGCAGCGAAAGGAAAGTCTTTCCCAGCTCTCAGAGAGAGAACAATTCACCTTCTGTATATGTTCTCTTCAGGCGCCCGGAAGACTGGATGGCGTCCACCAACAGTGAGGGCAGATGTTCCCTACCTGGTCCACTCAGATTCACACACTGACCTCGTCTGGAAACATCCTCTCAGACACACCCAAAATAATACTGTGCCAGGTTTCTAGATACTCCTTAAGCAAGACAAATTGACACCTAAAAATAAGTCCACAAGTCCGCCTCTCTTGTCAACTTGGCACCCATATGCATCTCCTTAAATCATACTTAATTTCCAAATAGCCAACAACAAGGTAAGAGTTCTGCCTAACATGACATGACTAATACAATGCAACCATCCCATGTATAACTTAAAACACATTAATCCCTTCCCCAGAATTCGGGTTTCAGAATTTCAACATTTGGCATTTTATTAATAATATTTCAGGATTATTATTTACAGAACTTTATACATTAAGGATTTTAGACTTTAGTGAGTTTCTTCTTTGGGGATTTTAACATTTGGGACTATGTCATTTAGGAAAGTGTCTTTTGAGATTATGATTGACACCAAGAAAATGTAAACTGTGGATAGGTGCTTGCAAATCCCACACTCATATACTAATCTTTTTAAAACTTTTGTAAATATTTTAAATTTATGAAATATGATAAATTTTTAAATTTCTTACAAATTTTTATAATTTACAAATTTTAAACATATAAAAATAAATTAATTGATTTTTTTAAGTGTGCAAGAATTTCAAATGTGGCGGAAGAACAGTATTTGTCTTTTTTGATGCTTGGATATGTCAATTATACTTCAGTCTACTTTTTAATATATGTTAAGTCACTGAGTTTCATATTACATTTGTTAACAAATCATTCTTTTTCTTCTATATTTAAATTAAATTAAATAGCATGGGTCATTGGATAAATGGGGAAATTTTTAAATTTACCACATTTTATGAATATTATTAAATACATTAAATAAACTTTATAAATATAATTTTAATAATACACTGATTTTATTTTTACCTGAAATAATTTATTAATAACACAAAAATGATGAAATAATTATAAAAATTCATAAAGGAGGACTGTGAGATTATACATCACTGTGAAAGTAATTCACTAATCAATAAAGTTAGGAAACAATCTACTATAACTCTTTCTGAAAGAGTTCTAGTACACACGGTGGATATAACATTGAAGGAAAAATCTGCTGCATACCTAACACTAACTTCTTGTTTTCTTACCACATTTTGTTTTTATCTTCTACAATAATATGCAGTGAAAGTATGAATACACATGCACATACACCCACACGTGATCAGCGAAAATGAAATTTACAGTTCTCCCCATTAAAATGTATCTACATCCAAGTAAATAAAAATAATCTCCTAGATTTTTTTAAGTAAAGAAGCATCCAGGAAATCTTTCAAAACTTAAAACAATAACGATAGAAATGATTTATGTTGCAAGTATTTAAGCTTACCAAGTCAAGGTCAGCTTTGATTGGCAGTTAGATTTTTACATGTCAGAATGTGCATAATTTCAATAAAATCCTAAATCGCTTTAGATGAAAGCATGTAAAGAACATTATTTTCCTACTGGAGAGTAACAGGGACTTAACTTGGCTCCCCGAGGTCTGTACAAACCACTTAATCTCTTTTCCTCAGTTACTGGCTGGGAATTACGTCCCTACCATACAGAAATGGGATGACCAAGTACTCTAACATCTATAACAAGCTTTGAAGTTCAGTAATACGGATGTACGGATTGGGTAGCAGCTTGGTTGTTCTCGTTGTGTTTCATTATTTTCCTGACCCAGGGTTTCCAGTGACGAAAGCCCACAACAAAGCGTTCATGGTGGGTGGGTGTGTTTCAAACCGCCACATTAGTGACCGGCTGTGTATACACACAAAACATCCACTTATTCATTGATAAATTAGTATGAAGCATTATTTGATATTTTTCAACTTCTCCATTCTTTCAGCTGTTCTTCAGAGTTACCAGAATTAATTTCATTAATACAGGTCAGAAGTGCTTTTAAAGCACACACCCTACGTTGGATTACAACATTTATTTCACAGATATAATTTTGACCTCTAAAATGGGGCATAGCCTAGAAAATGAATAAGTCATCAAGAAGATCTGATATTTAAAATATGTATACATGATAAAGTCAAAGATTGTCAAATCAATGTGACTTCCTTAAATCCTAGTAAAAATGAGAGCAAGAAGACTGTTTTATTGACATCTATTAGAAATATCTTAATAAAATAAGACATTTTTCTCTTCTCCTTTCTTTGTCAATTTCTATTTCAGAGTGATGTGAAGGCCTATGTTTCCTACTGGAGCCAAAAAACACCTCTGTTACGATTGAGGTTTTGAGAAATTGGGACCCACACAGAGTCCTTATTTGTGAAAAATAAGATAATAAATTTCATGAAATGCATTTATCACATAAATAAGGATTCCTTTTAAAATATTAATCTATTTTAAATGAGGCTAATTTTCCTTACATTACATTTATTTTGAACATTTTAAACTAACAATAATTAAAAATTGTTTTTAGTTAGAAAATGATATCCATTAATGAGAAGTGACAATAAAATAATATGAATGATACTGAAGTTCATTCTACATATCCTACATATTCTACAGTGATTCTACATATCCACATGAATCCAATCTCATCAATGTAACCTTGTTAAGAAACTATACATGGCTTAAAGCTCTGACTCGGGCAGGACAAAGCCAATATATGTAACTTAAACATTTGTACCCCTGTAATATGCTGAAATAAAAAAATAAAAAATTTCACAAAAACTATACATTTATTCAAATGGTATATTTTGAAATAATTTTATAGCTATTGGTTTGTGCATATTAGGTGTTCATTATTCCCTAAATGCTGAAATACAAATTAATTGATTAATGAACAAATGAATCAATGGATTGCCTTCAGAGACCATGTAAGATTTTTAATATCAAAAATTCTTCAAGAGTAGTTTCAAGAAAGACAAGACCATTGAAAACACACTCTGGCGAATAATAAAGCCAATCAGGATTTGGTAATGGTGAAGACAGGATGATTGTTGAGCACCTACCGTGTGCCTGCCACATAGTAAAACTGCTGATTTCCAGCCCTCTTGTTCTGCCTAAAACTCCCAGTTTTGTTTCTCCCCCTTTTTTCTACTGACTAAAACAAAGCTAAATTAACCCCACTCCTAGATCCCAGGGTAGATCCTTAATAATCTAAGGCAATCAGTCAGTGCACATGGAATTACCATGGAAACTATTAGTGGATGAGGAGTTGATATATCACTGCAGCCCAGTTAGACTAACAGTGATTTCCATTTGCTGATCAGGACAGTTTTTCTCTTTCTTCCTCTGAACATGAAGAAAAAGGAGGCCTATTTTTGCAGTAAGCCAGCCTTTGACAAACTGGTTTCCCTCGAAGCAAAAAGCGTCCTAACTGAAAGAATAATAACAATAATCCCACTAAGCATTTATTAATCAATTACCTTTTGCCAGATACTGTAGCAAAAATTAAATATCCTAATTCTCAACATAGCTCTGCTCTAATTTCCATTTAACTGATGAGGAAAGTGAGTTTAAAGAAAGTAAGTATTGTACCCCATAAATATGTATAATTATGTGTCAATTTTAAAAAATAATTTAAAAATATATTAACACAATATATTTTTAAATATATTAACACAATATATTTTTGAAAATGAAGTGTCTTATTCGCAATCTCTTGTTACCACCCAATTCAGTGGATGCATTGGGATTAGAATCTGGAATCCTCTAGCTACAAATTCATGCTAAGTACTTTATGCATCTTTTCATTTGATCTTCACTACAACCCTACAATATACTACAATTACCAGCACCTTAGAGATGGGATGTCTATGCCAATTAGTAATTATTTTGGCTGGAAATTAGTTAGAAAACCAACTAGAGTGGCTTAAACATACAAATGTTTATTCTTGCATATAAAAGAAATTTTGTACTACACAATTCTGTGCAAGTGAAGTGGCTTCACAAGTTATCATGGACCAAGATTCTTCTATCTTACTATTTCATCATCCTTATCCAAGGGCTGCTACACTCAAGGTCTCCTCATGGTTCACAATGGCTGCTGAAGTTCCAGCCATCAAGATCATACTCTAAGCAGGAAGGACAGAAGATTCCTCTTTTAGATAAATTCACTTTCTTATTTTACTTTCTTATTCACATTGCCTCTTCACCTAGCTACCAGGGAAGCTGGAAAATGTGTTGTTTTGTCTGGATGTCTTGCTGTCTCAGATAAAATGATGATTCTGTAAGAATGAAAATAAAAATGGATATTGGTAAGACAGAAATCACCAGCTCAGCATAAGAAGCTTAGAGAAGTTATAAGATTTACATATACTTATACAACTAGTAAGGGAAGGCAGTCAAGATGTGAACCACAATCATAGAATTCCAAAACTCAGGTTCTTAATTGTTATATTACATCTCCTCCCAAGCAGATGCATGACTACAGAATATAAACAAATGGCACAAAAAATAAAATCAAAATAAATATAATGTTAGATATTAATCTGTATATTAAAAATAAGATTCATTATTTTAGAGTTATACTTTTAGTATGTATTGAATTTACTGATATCATGAAATAAAATGTATAGCAAAGTTAATCTAATACAATTTAATGACAGCATTATCATTGATATGATGGCTTCTGTAGGTGAATAGACATGCCCTGTAAGCACTACAATTACAAGCTTATCATAATTTTTTAAGTTCTCAGTTTACCACTCTGTAGAATTATCTTATTGATCCTATATCCCCAACTAACAGAGTAGGATGAATTAGATTCTTTAGTTGAATGATATATTAACATTATTAAAATGTGCTTCTGTTGTGACGAAGTACAAAAAGATTGGGAATCAGGTGAATGCACGTGAGGACTGGGTTAAAAGAGCAGAGCACCTAGATTCCAGCCCCAGCTTCTTCATTGACTCACTCGTGATCTCAATCAAGACATTTCCCCTTTTGGGCTTAATTTTTCCATTTTTTTAAGAGGACTGCTAAGTTTCTTTCATTATAAAATTCCAAAATTGGCCAGGCGTGGTGGCTCACGCCTGTAATCCTAGCTTTCTGGGAGGCCGAGGCGGATGGATTGTTTGAGCTCAGGAGTTCGAGACCAGCCTGAGCAAGAGCAAGACCCCGTCTCTACCAAAAATAGAAAGAAATTGGACAACTAAAAATATATAGAAAAAATTAGCCGGGCATTGTGGCGCATGCCTGTAGTCCCAGCTACTCGGGAGGCTGAGGCAGGAGGATTGCTTGAGCCCAGGAGTTTGAGGTTGCTGTGAGCTAGGCTGACACCACGGCACTCACTCTAGCCCGGGCAAAAGAGTGAGACTCTGTCTCAAAAAAAAAAAAAAAAAATATATATATATATATATATTAGTAGTAAATTTTGTATTATGTATGTTTACCACAAAATATTATGGCAGATCTACCAATGTAATCTGAATCTGAAAACCTGTAATAAAACATGAAGAAAAACCTCCTCCAAAATAAAATAAAATAAGCCAGAGATTCATATAATAACTTCTGTCTTAACCAAAATGTGAAAATAATTTAAAAATAATGTAGTTATTCATATGATTAGATTTAATTTATCATTCTATTTGTTTTCTATTAGTACCATCTGTTCTTTGCTCTCCCGACACCCCCTTTTTTGTTTTATTTTCTTCTTTCTTTAAATTAAAAGTTGTTACTAATAATTACACGTATATCTAATTTGGCTTATTAATTACATGACTTTGGTTTTAGAGTTTGTTCTAGGATTTAAAACATTCATTCTTAAATTACTACAATTTAGTTGCAAAAGTATGGTTCTATTAACATTTTATCTATAATGTCACCGTTTTATCTATAGTGTTCCCATAACACTATACTTCCCTTTCTGCCCTGCTATTTTTTGTGTTAGTGTTATCATGTATTATAAGTCCCACGGATAGTGTGGTATCAGACTGTGAGATGGCAGACTATAGGTGTCTGGTGCTCACTCAACTGGTAAAAAAGAAACAAGGCAAGGAATAAATAGCTAAAATTTGACTCAAGAGTCTATAAGAGAGAGAACACTGGAATAAAGAAGAAAGTATTAGTAGTAATGACCCTGTGGAGTATGAAAGCCCAGGATGGCAACACAGAGAGTGGAGTGAGGCATCCTGCCTCTGCCACCTCGTTTCCCTTGCCAGGAGTGGCTTGGAGCCATGAGAGACTTCCCCTTACCGAAAAAGGTAAGCAGAAGACCCCTAACACCATAGACTTCTGCAGGACTGCAGTGCCACAGTCTCCTACAGGAGTCTCCCACAGTCCTCACAAGCCTTGTGCACATTTTGGGAAGCTACCTAAAGTTCACATTGCTTCATAGCTCCAGATAAGGAGCACAAGCTGTGAACTTCCCACCCACACCATTACCTAAGCTCCTGCAGCGTGGAACCATCTTGAAACCAGAGCCACTGCTGAAGTATACTCTGCTCTGGGGGTCAGTAGCCAGCCTTGGGCTGATGACAGCCTCTCCAGACTTGAATCCACCAAGCCCACATGAATGGCTACAATATCATGACCCAGGCTACTTAGAGCCTGGGTCCAGGAATATTATAGTTGTGACTTCAGTCCTACACAGTGGGGAACCAACCCTAGGCCACTGAACTACTGTGTGCACATGCCTCCAGCTGGAGAAATGACCTGGCAGACCCACCAGTGAGTCAGCCTAATAGTTGCACCAGAAAAACAGCCAAGTAAACTTGCTCCCAGCAAACATACCCCCAAGCCACAGAGCTGCCATGCATTCATGCCCTTGGCTAGAAAACCATCTTGGTAGCTCCACACTCAATGGACCAATCCTTGAGCTTGCTGACCCACCATGTGCATTGGTATGTCCCTCATCTGAGAAACTGCTCAGTGAGCCCATGCTCAGTAAAGATGCACCACTGCTACCAAAAACTCCCATGGTGAAGGTCACTGAGGCACTCATAAAAATCATTAATATGGATTCTAACTGAAGAAACTAAGTGGACAGTATGCTACTATGTCAATCCATGATCTTAAATAGAGAAAATCAACCAAAGCAATCATGACCAAAAAGAACAAGGCTGAAGGCATCACAATACAATATTTAAAAATATATTGTAAGCTATAGTTATTAAACAGCATGGTGCTGACATAAAAACAGACATATAGAACAATGAAACTGAATAGAAATCTAAAAATTAAATCCACGTATTTGCAGCCAACTGATTTTTGACAATGATGCCAAAAACATTTATTGGAAAAAGAAAATCTATTCAATAAATGGTGCTGGAAAAACTGGATATTGAAATGCAGAAGAATTAAACTAGATCCGTCTCTCTCATATATACACAATTCAATGCAAAATGGATTGAAGGTGTAAATGGGAGACCCCAGACTATAAAACTAATAGAAGAAAACATAAGGTGAATGCTATAGGGCATTGGTCTGGGAAAATATTTTATGGAAAATACCTCAAAAATATAGACAACAAAAGCAAAATTAGAAACATGTGATAATGTCAAACTAACAATTATCAGGAAAGGAAACAGAGCCAAGTAAACAACCAGCAGAGTGTAAATGCAATCTACATAATGGGAGAAAATATTTGCAATCTACTCACCCAACAGAGGATAAATATCTAAAATATACAAAGAACTCAAACTACTCAACAGTAATAAACCAAATAATTTGATTAAAATGAGCACGTATGAATAGACATTTCTCAAAAGGAGATGTACAAATGGCATTTTAAATAACGTTGAGCATCACTAATTATCAGGGAAATGCAAATCAAAATCACAATAAGATATTATCTTGCTCTAGTTAGAATGGCTATTATAAAAAAAAAAGCTGGCAAGGATGCAGAGAAAAGGGAAGTTTTATATATTGTTGGTGGAAATGTATATTAATACAGCCATTATGGAGAATAGTATAAATGTTCTTTAAAATACAATGAATAGAACTACCATATGATCCCACAATCCCACTACTGAATATTTATCTAAAGAAAAGGAAATCTGTATATTGAAGATATGTCTCCGCCCATATATTTACTGTGGCATTATTCACAATAACCAAGACATGACATCAACCTAAGTGTCCATCAACAAATAAATGGATAAAGAAAATGTGGTGTGTGTGTGTGTGTGTGTGTGTGTGTGTGTGTATAAAATGACGGAATACTATTTAGCCATAAAAATAATAAAATCCTGTCAATCACAGCAACACAGATGAGCCTAGAAGTCATCATGATAAGTGAAATAGGCTAAGAACAGAAAGATAAATCCAACGTGTTTTCACTCAAATATAGAAGCTAAAAAAGTTGATCTTGTAGAAGTAGAGGTTAGAATAATAGTTACGAGAGGCTGTGGAGTGTGGAGGGAATAGGGATTGTTTGGTTAAAATATTCGAAATTACAACTAGACAAGAAGAACAAATTCTATTGTTTTATAGCACTGAAGGCTGACTACAGTTAACAATAATTTATTATATATTTTCAAATATCTCAAAGAGAGGATTTTGAATGTTCCCAACACAAACAAATGGTAAACGTTTGAGGTGATGGATATGCCAATTACCCTGATTTGATCACTGCATATTGTATTTATCAAACTATCACTATGTACTCCATAGATACATGAAACTAGTGTGTGTTAATTAAAATGAGTAAAAGAACAGCATTAGTTATAGTTTTATGGAATGAAATCATATAGTATATTAATTAGTTCCTAATTTCTGTTATAATAAATTACCACACATTTAGTGGCCAAAGATAGCATTAATTTACTTACAATTTCAGACATGAGCAGTTCTATTAATACAGCATCCTTTCCTGTACACTTATATGTGGGAGAGGAAAAGGCCCACCTACCTTTCAATCAATAATCTTGAGAGAAATGTCTTCAAATGTTTTCGCATTTTTTTTCCTTCCATACAAGCAAATAGAAAAAAAGAGAAAATGAGAATGTGAACAGGAAGAAAGAAATAATTAGCAACTTTGCAGAATAGTGAAGCTTAAGTTGTGGGAACAATGAGGGGGATTGATAGGAGAAAAACCTAATGTGGAAAGTATTTTTATTATGCATTTTCTATGTAATTTCCTTCATTTCCTTCAGTAAATCCTTTTAGAGAAAAGTACCTTTTGTGTGTTTTATTAATTAAAAGTTTAATTAATTTACTTAGGTGATAAAACATGTAACTGTATTTTACATGGCGATCAAATGAATACTCAACAGTAGCAAAATACATAGATCAGCAAGACAATCCAATATTTAATTGTCAAAGAAAGATTGAGTATAGTCAAAGTGTACAATGTAATAATTTTATATATGTATACATTGTATAATAATTACTGTGATAAAATTAATTAACACATCCATCACTACCCATGCTGTACATTAAATCTCCAAAACTTGTTCATCTTATAATTTAAAGCTCATGTCCTTTGACCAAAATCTCACCATCTCCCCTGCTCTCCAGCCTGATGCAACCAGCATTCTACTCTGTTTCCATGAGTTTGAAGTTTTTAGATTCATAGAAGTGAGATCGTATAGTATTTGTCTTTTTTCATCTGGCTTATTTCAGTTCACATAATGTCCTCTAGATTCACCCATGTTGTAAACAATAAGATTCCCTTCCTTTTTGGGGCTGCATAATATTCCACTATATACATATACTACATATTCTTCATTCATCCATCAACAGACATTAGATTGTTTCCATATCTTAGGCAGTATGAATAATACTACAATAAGCATGAAGATTCAGATAATAAAGATTAGAACAGAAATTTTAAAAATAGAGATGAGTAAGATAATAGAAAAGATCAATGATACTGAGTTTTTGAAAAGATCTTTTTAAAAAGATTAAAGAAATTGACAAACTTTAAGCTATATTAAGCAAAAAAAAGAGGACTCAAATAACTAAAATTATAAATGAAAGAGGAGACATCACATTGAACACCATAGAAACACAAAGGATCATAATTGCCTACCATTGCATGCCAACAAACTGTATAACTTAAAAGAAATGGATAAATTCTTAGAATCACACATTCTACCAAGACTGAATCATGAAGAATTAGAAAATCTGAGTAGATCAATAATGAATAAGAAAATTTAATAGTAATCAAAAACTTCCAAAGCAAAGAAAAGCGTAGGACCAGATAGCTTTATAGATGAATTCAACTGAGGATTTAGATGGATTAATGCCAACCCTTCTAAGATTGTTCCATAATATTGAAGAGGAGATAACATTTCTAAACTAATTTTATAAGGCTGTGATTACCCTCAGACCAGTGACAGATAAGGAAACCATAAGAAAACAAAATTACCGGCCGATATTCCTGACAAATGTATATGTAAATACCTAGCAATCTGAATTCAACAGTACATTAAAATTATTTTTCATCTGTAAAGGTCAAATGGGATATCACAGATCTAGAAAACATAACTCTGTGCTTTGTTTGAAACCAGAAAAGAGCCCAAATAGCTAAAGCAATCTTAAGCAAAAAGAACAAATATAGAGGCATCACATTATCAGACTTCAAACTATACTACAAGGCTGTAGTAATCAAATCAGCTTGGTACTGGCACAAGAACAGAAACATTGACCAGTGGAACAGAACTGAGAACTCAAATATAAAACCATCCACATACAGCCAACTGATCTTTGACAAGGCAGAAAACACTATACACAGGGGAAAAGAAGCCCTATTCAATAAACGATGTTGTGAAAATTGGATAGTCACATGGAGAACAATGAAACAAGGTATATATCTACCACCACTCACAAAAATTAATCCAAGATGGATAAAGAATTTAAATGTAAGGTATGGAATCATAAAAATTTTAGCAGAAAATATTAGAAAAAGTCTTCTATATATTGGCCTCAGCAAAGAATTTATGAAGAAGACCCCAATGGCAATCACAGCAATAATAAAAATAGATAAATGGGACTGGATCAAATTAAAAACCTGCACAGCTGAGGAAATAATCAACAGAGAAAACAGACAACCTATATAATGGAAGAAAATATTTGCAAGCTATATATCTGATAAAGGGCTAATTATCAGAATCTACAAAGAACACAAGCAAATCAGCACAGAAAAAACAAACAGCTCCATTAAAAGTGGGCAAAAGACATGAACAGAAGCTTTCCAAAAGAAGATAGACAAATGGACAATAAACATATGAAAAAATGTTCAACATCACTAATTATAAGGGAAATGCAAATTAAAACCACAATGAGATGTCATCTTACCCCAGTTAGAATGGCTTTTATTAAAACATTCAAAAGCAATAGATGCTAGCATAGATGCAGAGAGAAAGGAAATCTTATACACTCTTGGTGGCACTGCAAATTAGTATTAGTACAACTTCTATGGAAAACAGTATGGGGATTCCTCAAAGAACTAAAAGTAGACCTACTATTTGATCCAACAATCCCACTACTGGGTATTTACGCAAAGGAAAATAAGTTATTTTATCAAAAAGACACCTGTACTCGAATGTTCATTGCAGCACAATACATAATTGAAAAGAGCTGTATTCAACCCAAATGTCCATCAATTAATGAGCAGATTAACAAGTGTGGTATATGTATACCATGGAGTACTACTCAGCCACAAAGAAGGATGAATTGAGGCCTTTTGCATCAATTTGGATGGAACTGGAGACCATTATCCTAACTGAAGTATCTAAAGAAAGGAAAAAAAAACACCACATGTACTTGATGTTAAAATGGAACTAACCTATGAGAACACATGTGCACAGAGGGAAGTAAAACTCAGTGGAAATCAAACAGGGGATGGGCACAAATCTACTTAATGTGTACAATTAGCACTACCTGGGTGATGGGCATACTTATAACCCCGACTCAAGCATAACAAAAGCTATACATGTAACCAAAATCAATTTTACCTGCGTAATATTTTGAAATTAAAAAAAATGAGTAACTCAAAAGTTTAGAAAGGTAAAGTGGCAGGCTCTGTGCTTTGACATTGATTAAAAAGAATGTGGTAATTGGAAAGCTTCTGTGAATTTTTTGATCTGTTTACGTACCAGTGACATTGGCCTATGCTGTTCAATATTGTAGCCACTAGGCATATATGGCTAATTCATTTAAATTTAAATTAATTGCAATGGTATAAAACTAAAAAATCAGTTAGTCACACTAGCTACATTTCAAGTTCTCAAAAGCCAGATGTGGGCAGTGATTAGTGCAGATAAGAACATTTCCAGCATCAGAAAGAGTTGTATTGGAAAGTGCACGTCTAGACAATAAACACACAAAGAAATGCCGAATTGAATTAAGACGATATCAAAAGCTAATCCTCAGACTTGCTGTTAGGCAAATACATATGTTATCGATGCCCTGCTGGTATGAGAATTGGGAATAAAATGTGTGATTCTGATATACAGTAAATAAACAGTTTAATCACTGACTACAAACATATAAATCTAAATTATTGTATTTGGTGATTTGGCCCTGAAACATAGTCTTTGTTTTGATTGAACATGGAAAATATTCTTTTTTTAAAAGATTTTGACTTTTTTGTTTATTTTTTTAATTTCAGATTATTATGGGGGTACAAACATTCTTCTATTTCTAATCTGCTTATTAAAGATGTTTGAATGATAGCATTACATACATTATGTACAATCTGTGTCGTGTCTAGACTAAGAATTGATTCTTCATCTGAATATACTATGAGCTACCAAAGTATACTTAATGGAAAAATACATTAAAATACTGAAGAAAGACAAAGAATCTTTGCTCAGTAAGCTTGTAATCCAGCAATAACCAAACAAATGCATATAAAATTATTTCCATTATTAATAATCATAAGGAAATTAATGAATATCATCTCAAAAAAAGAATGCCTAATAAATGCATTTATAATTTGGCCCTTTTGGAATATTTAATAAATATCTAGCTAAACTAATGAAGCCAAAATAAATGAAGACAACTGAAAATACCAGAAATGAAAATAGATATATAAGGAGAAATACAGAAAAAAATTTAAAAATCACAATATGATATATTTTTAACTCTAAATAAATTGAAAAACATGAATAAGTAGATGATTTTGCAAAAAAAATAATACATACATTACCATTGAAGTCATATCAAAAATTTAAAGGAGTCTTCCCATCTCTGCACAAAAATTGTTAACCAGAAAGATTCAAGGTCAGTTATTTTTTCTTTCAATAAAAATTTCATTTAAAAGCTATTTTAACTATGTCAGGAAATTTTCCAAATCTTTTATCAAGTCAGCATAAAACTAATACCGAAATCTGTCAGAGAAAACATAAAAAAACCAAATGCTTCAAAATATAGTTTAGCCTCATTTATATCAATAAAATATTTATAAATATAATTCAATAACAGATAAATATTTTTAAAAGGAAACTGAGCATAATCAGTAAAGTGTATTTTGAGAATATACATTAATGTTAGGAAACAGGATAATATAATTTATTAGATTATAGTAATATAACTTCCATCATGTGAAAGTATTATACCAGTGGATTTTGAAAAATAGTTAGACAAAATTCCCTTCAATTTCTAGTTTAAAAAAATCAAAATTCCTGCTAAAAAAATAATGGATGAAGTATTATTTCACACAATATGTATGTATAAATGCATATGTATATTTATATTTATAGTTTTATTTATATTTTACTCTATATAAATATATATTATCTGTGTGTGTGTGTGTGTGTGTGTGTGTGTGTGTGTAAAACCAGAGACATCAGCATCCTTAATGTTGAAATAAGCACAATAAATATCTGCTCCCACTCTTATCAGGCCCCTTCCTACCCATTTGGCCCCATGTTCTGTCTTCTTAATGAAATGTGAGTGGAAATGACTGTCTCGTTTCCAAATAGAATAATTATACCAAGGTGCTCAGTTATTCTAATTTTCCCTTTGCCTCAAGAGAAATTTTACTCAAAGAAAGGTTATGCCTTCAGCCTTCGGCCTGAGATACTGCAGAAATAGAATTTTCAACTAAACTGAGATTGACATGTATATAAAAAGTAAACGTGTAGGTCACTGAAGTTGTGTCACTGTCACCACAGCAAAATAATCTGAATTGACACATACGGATGTCTAATATCACTGTTATTTAACATTTTTCTAGAAGTAGTGAAAGCTGAAATTAGATGAGATGAAGAGAGAAATGGAGTACAATATAAAAATAGTGGAGATAATTTTTCATTATGTACAAAAAGTATGTGCTGAAAAATTAACCAAAAAAAAAAAAAAGCAGTAAAAATGGAAACACTTTAGGAACAATTAAGGAATTCAAAAATGTGGCTTGATAAAAACTTAGGACATTTTTGAGAAATAATAAGAAATTATGTTTCTCTTATTCTGCTAGCTATTTACATATGTTTGTAGTGTGGGGGAAGAGAGGTAAAAAGCCTTCAGACATAACAGGTTGTGAGATTTTCTTTCTCATGGGGAATAAAATAGCAATTTTTACACTTCTACACATTTTTACATGATCTATGGGCAGGTTTTCTAGGATTTTATATTTGCCTCACATATGTCTAAAAAGCTTCAGTTGAAATAAAATCTCCAACTGTCCAATATTTTGCTTATTGATATTTACTGTTGCCAATAAAGAATAGAGATGAACTTGTCTACTGAACCAGGTCAAATAAAGTGATATAAGATTGGGTCTAAAAACTGCCAATCATCTTTGCTCCAACTGAGATAAATGAGCCACGATGTTAAAGGTAAAAAATCTTCCATGCCACTCCCAACCCAAAGTGGGAAGCACAGAACTGCTTGGAGAGATGAAGGAAAATAAAAGACAAAGGAAAAAAATGTATTGTCTTCAGTGGTTTGAAATCACAAAAGGAGAATGACAAGTATAATATATGAAATAACTGCTCCTTAAATTATTTAGGAAAAAAATATGCAGGGAAAACATCACGGTAATTAGTGCACTGTTACATTTTTTGAATACCTGAAAATTCTTCTATTTAAAATGATTGAATTAAATAATGAAGATCTGGCAAAGGAAAGGGAGTTCTGATGATCTTGGCAAGCATTTATTAATAAAACACTATTATGGCAAGATATAAAATTATTACAAAATTGCAATAATGAAATGTTTAGAATAAATCAGGGATGGACAGAGATCTAATAAATGAAGTCAAATCCTACTCTAGACCACAAATACATATGAAAGTTTAGCAAATATAAATATAGCATTTAGCATTTCAGAAGAGTAAAGAAAGATATTCAGTAAATAGCCTGTGGAAAATCTATTTTTTATTAAAAAAAAACAAAAACTTTTATCCCAATTCTCCTTAATATGAAAAAAAGATTTTCTAAGTGGATCAAGAATTTAAATATGTAATAATAAAATGAAGTTATGATATTACTTATAATAAATGAAATTGAAAGTTTTCAAAAATGATGTTAGAACACCTTCGGAAATGTAACACAAAACTGGAAAGACATAAAGAAAATATTTCATAAATTGGCTATAAAGAAATTAATCTATAGCAAGAAATACCAATGTAAGGTCAACATCAGAATTAGTGGTTATAGTATAGAATACAGTTAATGTCTTACAATTTAGGTACTCTTACAAATTAATAATAAATGCATGAACATTATAAACTAACACATAAATATATGATGGAATGGTGGGAACGAGCAAGATGAAAACTGGAGGACTGAATCCCCGTGGAGAGGACAAAGGCACAAAGTTGGTGCAGAAGCAATATGGCGCCTGCCATCTCAGCTCGGGTCTGCGGTAACACGAAGCGCCCCAAGGGGGCTGGCAGCCTAGTTCTATGTCCTCAAAAAGCTCCCAGTTCACTGGTGGAAGCATCTTTTGGGCTTATGAGGGTAGGAAGGCTCTCCAGTAGCTCAGGAGCCTGCTGACTGCCAGAGCTGTGAGGCAGGGAGAATAAAATGCTCCACCTACTCTTTTTGCTGAACTTCTAGTCTCTCGGGGGTTATTGACCTCTGCCAATATCTTGCTCCTTCTTGGTCTGCTCTGCAACTTCCTCCCATGGATTCTCTTGTAGGTTCTGGCAATTTTCCCTCAAAATTATACCTCATCTATGATTGTTCATTTTTTCTTTTTCATCTAAAACTTTTCCTTCTTTCTGAGACGATCTGGCAGCTGGTATCTCTGGTCAGCTCTCTTCGAGTTACTCATTTTTTTAGACTAAAATAAATCAAAGTAAATAATATGCAAAAAATTATAAAAAACTTGTGGAAAAATCATTTAAAAATTTTCCTTAAACTCTTTGATATGGTTCAATAAATAAACTTGTGTTCTTAGTGCAATCTCTGTAACCTGATTTTATTATCTATAAGCTGACGATAACCCTAGGAAGACCTGCTTCATATAATTTTGAATTAGCCAACTGAAGTAATGCATACATCATGCCATACCATGCTTTACAAAGCATGAAGTCAGGATAATGAGGTGTTTCAGAGCATGAGCTTGGAGGTCAAACCAGTCTGGGTCCACTGCTAGCCCTGTCATTTAGTAATTGTATTACAGTGAACACACTATTCAACTTCTCTAAGTTTCAGATTCATCATCTGCCAAATTTCAGTAATAATGCTTACCTTCAAAGATGTTTGCGCAGATTAAGTAAGACAATGTTGATAAAGCCCTTGGCACGGAGTGCAGAGAGGTTGGCAAAAGGTAATAGCTCAAAGGAGTCGCTGTGTTTATGTTGTCATTATTATAAAAGCATTATAAATGCCAGTTGTTTCTCCAAGGATTTTTTAAAGTTCCTATTTCCAAGTGAAAGGACACATTCCTCAACCTATGAATAAAAAAATAATTTAATTTGAATATGCTTTGCTTGAAATACAAAACAACTACAAAACACAAAAGCAGTGGGTTGCCAGAATTGGATGACTTGCGGCTACATTTGGGCATTCATGCAGTCCGTGGGGCAGCAGTCCACATGTTCAGCAACCCCCTTAGGCAAAAAGAATAAGCAGCATAAGCCACTGATTCTAGAAATTACAGTTAGTGGTCTGGCCTCAAAGCAATTTCTGTAGTCTGTTTTTTGTCTAAATTTGACATGGCATGGGTCCTAAATAACAAAACTTTTATGAACTTTCTAATGGCAACTGACTAAGTGGCTGGCTAAATCGCTTGAGAATTTTGGGGGGTTGCAGTGAACCGATACATCCTCAGATAATTTTAGTTTTTAGAGTTTCTGTGAGGATATACAGGAAAGTAAAAGAACAGAACATTTTCTCACTCAAAACAGTTTTAATCACTACTTAGCCACACATAAAACGTACTGGTGTTTTTTAAGTACTTGAAGGTTACTGGAGGAAAAAAAAAAAAAACAACTGTGTCTCTAGCAAAACTTCATATCAGATGATGAAGTTCAGTAGTTGCTTCCCTTAGCATTCCACAATTAGGGTGACTCAGGCCCCAGTCGCTTCAAAGTTCTCTTTACACTTGTATTTATTTCTTGGATTCTGATGAGTCTTGGCTCCAGCTAATTTTCCTCTCTTCACTCCTACATCATTGTATCATCTACTTTGTTCCCTGTCTGGATGAGATTTAAACTCCTTTATGATCTGATTTTGTTTTATTTTTTTGATAGTCACTCTCCAGTACAGAGTGCTTTTATAATCAAATCGATACGAGCAAATGATTACGCAGCCTCCTCGCCACAGATCAGCTGCTTTGGAATGCCACTGTCACTCTCCGTTCACTCAGCTGTGGGTAGAGTGGCAGAGTTTCACGCTACAAAGAACAGCAATTGAAGAATAAAGAATAACTGCAATATAGTTAGCAAGCAATGCTCTTGACCTTTAACGTTCAAATATCTTTTTAAAAATAGGACAAAACATGACAATTTATTTATAGTTGCTTAGACTCACGTCTAAACATACGCTCATTACAGAGCTAAAAACTTATGTACATGTTTAGTCATATAAACTCTCATATGTTAGGGCATATCCCTGTCGTGCAAATCAATAGTTCATGTCATTGTTTTGCTGAGTGTGGGTCTTTTCTTAGTGGAGCCTTAAGAGAGACCCCAGCTCTATACAACACCTTGACTGCAGCTCAGTGAGAGACCCTGAAGCGGAGGGTCCGTCTAAGACAGTGCCTGGGTCCTGACCTACAGAGGCTGTGAGATAATGAAGGCGTGTTGTTTAAGCTTCCAGATTTGTGTTAATGTAGCTATACAACAACAGATAACTAATGCATCATTCATATGTCCTCTTTGCTGAAATATCTGATTCTATTTTTGTCTTTTTTTAAATTAAGTTTGTTTTTTCTTATTTTTGTGTTTTAACAGTGTTTTTTACATTCTGTATAAAAGCCCTTTGTCAGATAAATCTTTGTCAGATAGCCTGTCAGATATTTTCTCTAAGATTAAGGCTTGACTTTTTATTATCCTATAATCTTATCTTTTTTTAAAAAAAAGGCATTTTTAATTTTGAAGTATAATTCATCCATTTTTTTTTAATTTTATGAATCATGTTTTTGAGGCTGTAGTGACTGTTTATTGACCAATGGTAGCATGCGAGAAATAATTAGGGGGCAATTTCAAGACACCAATTATCAGAAATTTCCCTATACCCAGTGAATCCAAATCAGGCAATACAAATTCTATGTGTGTCTGTTTATTAAAAATAAAATGTTTGTTGTTGTTTGTTTCAATAGAAGAAAAGACTATACCAAATGATACAACTTTATGTCTTTATTTTATCTAAATTTAGGCGAAAATATTTTAAACACAACTCGGACTTTTAGAAATCATTTTTTCAAATGCTCTGATGGCTTTTTGTTGTAAATTGCAGAGAGTAAATGCCACCCCACCTCATTGTGGCCTCCTACCCTACGCATCCTGGGACCCTGTTACCTTCATTACACCCTCTGCTTCGTTCCAGCTGCTGGCCCTCTGGTTGTCCTGACAACTCACATGCAATTCTGCCTCACAACTTTGCGTGCGCTGTTCTTCCTCTTTTCGGATTAAAAGAGATATTTTATTGGAAAAATCATGTTTGATTCCTGATACCCTGAATGAGCTATGTGGATAATTTAAAATTCTGAGCTGATTTTTTGTCTTTTTAGAAATTCCAGTGCAGAAAGGAACAGTTGCTGCCCCTGACGGTTCTTGTATTCTTGATTAATCACATGTTGTTCTCCTACAGCACACAGTGACTTGCCAAACTTTCCCTCTAATACATATCAATATATCATCCCTCATGAACTCAAGTGATAAATTTGGGTAACTATATTTCACTGAGTACTACAGACTACCCATGACACATTCTACAATATAATTTTTAAACTTACTGTTCGCTATTACAAGTGGTTCATGTAATCAACTCTTAAATTCTGATTTCAGTGTCTGTTGGTTGGAACTATATCTAGTACCAGTAAATTCATTTTTTAAATTAAATTTGGAAAAGATATTATTGCCAGTATTTCTTCATATAATAATATACATATTATACTGTATAATGCACACATCACATACACATAATATACAAAGAAATACTTGGCAATAGTAATACATACATTATATACATCCGATGCATGTTACATGCATATATATATTATATGAAGAAATATTGGTCACACATATTTATTCTGATATATACTGTCTCTCCACTTCTGGGACTCCAGATACATATATATTGTACCTTTTGAAATTGTGCAATATTTTTTATTTTTACCTTTTTATTTTTTTTAGATTTTATCATATCTTGAGATCTATTTTCAAGTTCACTGTTTTTCTAACTCCATTCTGCTATTAAGCCTATTATGAATTTGTTGCTTAATATATTTTTAATTTTATTTCTTTTTTATGATTTGTATGTCTCTGATATTTCACATATTCATTTGTCATAAGCATATTTTACTTTAAGTCATTGAGCTTAATTATAGTATCTGTTTTAAAATATTTTTTCCTAATTTTTACATTGTATTTCAGATGACCCAGATGAGACAGACAGAGAAAGCTACTTAGATGAAATCACAGGGACTCATGCAGAGGAGGGACATTTCAGAAGGAGAATCTAAGAATGAAGAAAACAGAATCAAGAGTCTTTGTGAATCTTATCCAGGCAATAGAATCCAGCTAATATATATGTCTGGATTTTACAATTGCTCTGGGCCAATGACTCAGGTGTACCTCTTGAGTGTTTCTCTTTTCAACTGCTAGAGACTACAGCGACTCTCTTATGTTTGCCTTACTACTGCGTGTTGGGTGTGTGCTGCACATTTAATGTCTTCTGTACATAGGTTTTTCAGATGTCGAAGAACTGTACTCAAGGACTATACTTAGGGAATTACATCCATGTAATTTACATCATGTAAATTCAGACCTGATCGGGTTGCTTATCAGAGTTGATCCGGTGGTTGGGTCACCTTCCCAGTCATAATGTCATGAGCATTTGAGGGATCTTGAGAGAGGGATCATTATATTCTGCATGTGAGAACATACAAATTGCTGTGGGAAGAAATGTGCCAGAATGTATTTTCCAGACATCATCACAGCAATATGTATGGTTTCACATGAACTTCCAGAATTTTACCCCTTCTATTAAGAGGTGGAGTCTATATTTTCTCTCTTTAAAACTGGGGGTTACTTTGAGACTGCCTTAATGAAGAGAATGTAGCACAAGAGATACCATGTGATTCCCAAGGCTCAATTATAAAATAAGAAAAAGTTTCTGTCTGGTCTTTTTATTTTCAGCGCACTTGGCTTTGTAAATAAGCCAACATGTTATGAGGAAGCCTATTCCATACACAGATGCAGAGTTCCTGTGTTTCAACTGATAGTCACATCTAACGGCTTAGCCAATGCCATGATCAAGAGCAAGAGAGCCAGCTTTAAGATTTTTCTGGCCTTAAGCATCCCTTCTTATCTCTCAAAATACTACAGATTTGTAAAAAAAAAATTGTCATTTTTTTAAACCTCTAGCTTATAGCTTTGTATGTTATTCAGCGCTAGTAACTATAAAAGGTTACTTTTGATAAGGGGAAAAACACAAGAAATACAGGGTATAAACGATCTTTAGAATATCCAATGTTTTCATTTAACCAGGAAAACTCACTTATTATATCTGTAATTCATGTGAAGTAAAAAAGGGGAAATTTAAAAAAGAACTATTTTTACATGATATAAAAAATATTTATATAGCATTAACTTTTAAATCATGAAAAGATCACATTAAAATTATAGAATTTAAAAATATTATTTAAACTATTCAAATTTTCATTCAGAATTTGACAATAAGACACTGAGTTAAAAAACGTTCATTATGCTATAAATTCTGTGTCCTGCTCTGAGTACAGGTAACCTGATAGTAGAAAAGTCAATTATTTTCCTTATTACTACTTTCCTTCTCTATAAATATAATATTCTTTTATTCCATTACTTATTATATGTGATTAATTAATGACCTACACATAATCAATTAACCAGATGCATCCCTTTAGTCTGGCATAACACATATGATTAATAAAACAATTGTTGAGACTAAAATACAAATACATACGGATATATTTCCTTTTCTTCTCAAAGGTCTCTATTATATAAAGGCAAAGTTAAGGTTATATTCTTGCTTTCAAACGAATATTCATTGTAAGTTTTAACTATGAGGATGTTTATATTATTCACTTACCTATTTCACTATTTGGAGACAGCCTGAAACAAACAAACAAAAATCCCATATTTATTAAAATATAATACTTTACATAAAATTATTTAGATTCTTCTGTTGCCTTTTATTAGGAGCTATGCTAACTAATTAAATATTATTTTAAATGATATATAAATAAAGATTAAATATTTTCCAAGTAGCGTTCAAGAAAAAAAAAGCTACATCTTGCTCTTTGCTGTCCCTTTCATACCTTAAATTTATAGCTAATTTTCACGAGTTATAAAGTTCTATATTACACATCCCCCCACCCAGGACACCTCCCAGCTTTTAAAAGAGCTTAACAATTTATTACAGCAATTTAGCAAAAGTACTGCTGCTTCCTGTCAGAATTTACTGGCATCTTTGTTCACAAACTGGACGTAAAATATGTCAATGTGACCCCTATCTGTACCCTTGATGCATGACATTGATTACACATTTCCTTTCCTCTGATTTTATGAGTATGTTTGGTAGATCAGATAAACCTGAAGCACCTCTAAATTTCTCTAATGAAAGTCTTGTATTTGCAGAAAACAAATTCCTATTAAAGCAATAAAAGGGAGAAAGAAAATAGAAAAACTTAATGGAGACAATTTATATAATCTGGAAAAGATAACAAATAATGACCTATATTTAATGAATACATTTGACTTCAAACCAAAAATTTGACTTTATAGTAAAAATTCACAACAGAAATTATGAGATTACTTCCTCCATGAAAAGTGATGTATGTATAATCATTCTTTAGTCCATTTCATATTTTTCTAGTTAAATTCTCTGGAAATGATAGTGCTTTCTCTTTACTCTCTGTCACCTCTTTTTCACATGCAAAAATGTGAACCTTAGTGGGAAATAACATCTAAGATCACAAACACCTTATTAGCTTGTTCATAATACTATAAATGAAAATCGTTTTCCAAATAATATTAACAACTGTGTCTAATGCGTTGTGTCATCGTTTGTGTGATCCTATAAAATTTAGAAGGCCCAGAAGGATGACTTTGCATTTGCTTCTCTGCCTGATAGTCCCCTGTGATAGTAACATCAGTGGTTTTTTATTATTGACATGTCAATGAAACTAATACATCAGGAACTTTATGCTCTCAGTACAATATTGTGGCAGACAAAATTTGATATAATGAAAAGCAGTTTTCAAAATAATGAGGAAGATATTTTAACCATTCTTTCATTAGAAAACAAACATTTTTACAGTCAATTCAATTGTTTTACCTGAAAAATTTTAAATAAACTTTAGTAGAGTGTTTTATTTTTTAAATTATTTAATATTCTATTTACATTGGCATACTATAATGTCAGAGGCAAAAAGCATAAACTAAGGTAGAGAAAATTTAATTACAAACATAAGAATGCTAGCTAGCCTGAGGGAAACATTTACATAACAGGAACATATAAATATACACATGCACACACCATATATATATATATATGTGTTATGTATATTTGTATTATTTGACAAGCAATTTAGTGTAACACAAAAGTATTCTAAAAGTAGTTGTTAATATAGTTAAAAAGGTTATCATTGAAGCAGATTAATAAAAACCATCGAGAACATGAAGAATTACTTTAAAAAGTATTCAAGGATAGAGAAAGAAAATCGAAAAACAAATTTGTCTTTCCATTGTTTCGTGACTAAAAAAAGCAGATATTTAAATTCCATGTATTTTATTTTAAAATTTAGGCAATGCTTACTGTTTTCCGCATTAAAATTTACACCATTACACTAGTAGAGCTAATTTAATCAAGTGACAATGAAATCAAAACAAAAAGGATTCTCTAAAGCAATCTATTTCCTTGAATACAAATATTATTTTTAAAAGTCTAAATATATATTCAAATAAAGAAAAATATTATTTATTAATTCAGTTATTTAAAAATATGTGCTGAGCACTTAATGTGCGACAAGTGAACTTCAGCCCATGAAGATAGATCAGTGGAAAATATATAAAGTTGACCACCTTTATTATGCTTTGTCATGAGATGCCTTAGATTTTTAATTTCACACTGTGGTTGCTGTGTGGAGATTGGGTTGGAAATATAAAAATGATAAAAGCTTAAACTCTTATGGAATATGGCTATCCCATAATTTTGAGAGTCCCTGAAATAAGAATTTATAATGATTCTTGTGACTTCCCCATGAAATCTCTGCAGGAATTATAAAACGAGGTTGCATTAAACGTGGCAGGGAAGGGCAGGTTTGAGGTGTATCAGTAGCTCAGTTTAGACATGTTAATTTTGAAATTCCTAGCCTATATCCAAGTACAGAAGTCTGATAGTGTTAGGTGGAGTGTCTATTGTTCAGGTGTGATATTGGGTACCAGGAAATTAATCACAAAACTTAGTAAGTAAGCATGGATGTGAAAGACAAGAAGTTAAAGTCCTGAGTCCAATGGTTCTCTAATATTAAAAAGTAGTAAAGATGAGGAGAAACCAACAAAAAAGGATTAGGGATAATTATCAGAAATGTTGGGAGAAAAGTAGGTTATGTGTGGTGTTCTGGAATTCTGTCAAAGAAAGTGTTGCAAATAGGTGAGAGGGGTCAACTCTATCTAATGCTGCTGATACATAAATTAAGATGGAAAGTGAGAAATTATGCTTCAATTCATAATTTAACAATATGGATACCTTTGTACTTTGATTAAATCAACTTGGTGGAGTGAATAGGTGAATAATTGTATTGGAGTGGTAGCCGTGATCTCTGGTTTCTTAAGGAATCTTATCGGATAGCGGAGGCACAACTTAGGTTAATTTTACTTCTAGGTTCAGGAAACACTTTTAATGTGTCCATGCATACTCTTATTTTATTTAGCTCAATATTCTATTTATTATCTTTTAATAATCTAGTAATCACATGAAAAACCTATTTCCTTGACAAACATTACAAAGACTGAGAGTACAGGTTGTTGGAGAGGAGGTGACTCTATGTAATCTCTTACAAGTCATTGATGTGCAAGTAAGCTGGTAAAATGTCTTTGGAAAACTGACAATACCTGCTATATATTTAAAAATTCAGATACTAAACATCCAGAAATTCTATATTTAGTATATTTCTGAGATAAAAAACAAGTGATCTGTATTAAAATATCATAGCACCATTGATCACAGTTGTGAATAATACTCCAAATATTTATAGGCAAAAGAGTGAGTGAATAGCATATGTTATATTCCCCAAATAGAATATTATACATTGGTCAAAATAAGTAAATGTTGGCAACACAGGAAAATGTACATGAATCTTAAAAATGTAACATTAAGCAAAAAAAGGTAATTTTTGGAAGGTGTACCCAATATGGTAACTTTTCTATACATTAAAAAATATTCTTTTACAGGAACATAAAATATATAAAATTGTTTACACTATAAATATAACAGATGAAATATATACAAATAAAACATATGTTATAGACTCAATACAAGTAGAAAAAATATATGAAGAATGATGAACTTAAGAATGAGATCAGAAGAGGATTGATTGCTGATGATAGCAAGAACCAATGGCCAGATATGAGTTATTATCTAGGTGTTAGATTTTGTTATGGAAGTAATTACTTAGCTATAAACCAAGGGAACAATAACACAAAAGAATAAAAATAGCCTATCTGTAAGTTTAGAATATCTCTCTCCGAAAAAAAATTGACCTACTTAAAATGCAGATATTCTCTTCTTTCTCTTCATTTTGACAACTAATATCTAAAAAGTAACCTAAAAAGTTATCATTTATAAAAGACAGCTCACTATATCCCTGATCTTGCTCACTGCGAACCTAAGAAAACAATTCTGCCAGTCACTTTGTCCAAGAACCTTGTCTTTGTCTCTCTGGGCTTCTATAACACAATACCATACACTGGGTGGCTTATAAACAAAAAACATTTATTTCTCACAGTGCTGGATACTGGGAAGTCCAAGCTCGAGGCACTGGCAGATTTGGTGTCTAGAGAGGCCCTTTTTCCTTGGTTCACAGATAACTTTTTTTTGCTGTGCCCTCACATGGCAGAGTGGGGAGAAAATTGTCTGGGGCATCTTTCATAAGGGCACTAATTTCATTCATGGGTTCCATCATCATGACCTATACATCCCCCAAAGTCCCCACTTTTAAATACCATCACATTGGGGGTTAGGATTTCAATACATGGATCTTGAGAGCCACAAGCATTCGGGGCATAGCAAACTTCAATAGTCAATCGTAATTTTGAAGTTACGCTTGACTCTACTCTTTCTTTCATGCTTCACATTAAATCCACTGGCAAATACTCCTTGTCACTGTCAAGATTTCTGTTTAGATTATTACAATAGTTTTCTCAATTATTCTCTCACTTATGTCTTTTACAGCATTTCTTTAAAACCATTTAGATTGTGTTACTTCTTTGCTTTAGAACTTTAGAATGATAACAAAGTCTTTCATGATCTGACTTCCCACCATGACCTCTCTGACGGTATTCTTCCAATCCCTCCCATCCCTCTCTTCCGGAATTCTCTCTTCACTCCACCGCAGCCACAGTGAGTGACCTCCTAGCTGTTCATTAAATTCAACAAGGACACTCTACTCTAAGGCCATTAACATTTGCCATTTCCTCTGCCAAAATCTCTCCTCCGTCAGATATGCATGGCTTATTCCATCACTTCCACCAACTCAAGTGTTATCTTATCAGAAAAGTTTTTCTTAACCATCTTATATAAAATACTCACACAGCGTTTGCTGAATTATTTTTATTAATATTAACATTCAGCCTCTGTTCGTTTTCTGCAGTACAACCTCCATCTGATACATAGTTTATATATATTTTTAAATTACCTCTCTCTGAAATCAGAGACTATATTTTATATCAATTCTACGTCTGGTGCCTAGAATGGAAACCAGCATTTTTTAGATTTCAAAGAATTATTTGTTGAATAATGAATAACAAAATAATATTTATAATATCTATGTACAAATAGTATATCATCAGAATACAGTGATGACATTTTTTTACAACAAATATTGCACCTATTAAGACATGGAGAGCCAAGTTTTACTTAATTTTTAAGAATGAAATCCTGCCATTTGCAGCAACATGGATGGAATTGAAGACCATTATGTTAAGTGCAATAAACTCAATAGTTTCCTGATAAAATTCATCCCATACAATTTTGTTTAATACATAAACAGACACCCTTTCAGAAATAAAACATTGTCTATAAGGTTTCCCAGGATGTTACCTATAGCAGAGGACTTTGTTTTCAACCTAAGTACTTTTCAGCCATTTTATTTTCAATTAGATATGAGATAAAATAATTTAGCAGCAATAAAAGTCACCCTTTTTAAAGAATGGCTCTTTTCTTGCCTGTTTAACATTCTGCAGCAAAATAGAGTCTACTTCTCTTTCCCCTTAAATCAATGTTGGCACTACACCCTGTGAAAACATGTCTTACTGGCTTTCTTTGAAATGCTATTTGTGCTTATAATTTAAATACAATCAAATAATGTAAAAAAATATGACACCTCCTTTCCTTTCTTTTCTCTTCCTACCAGATAATAATTTTCTTTCCTCTCCAACACCTTTCTTCCTTGCTTCTGTCTACTTGATCTTTTTTCTATTTCTGCAAATTTTCAATCTTAGTATTATAGAGACTAAATATGTGGTCAAACATATAGTAAAAATTGAAATATATTCAAACATTGTAAATAAATAATTCTCCCTCCATTTGTTTTGTGATTATATAATCAAATGTGTTTTAGATATACATCAAAAATCAATAATTGTCAAACTTTGTTTTATTGTCTAATTGTATCAGAATCATCCAAAATTTTTATCATAAATACAGATAAATTGGCACAAACCCAGACCTACAATATCAAATTTCTCAGGAGAAGAAAACCAAGAATATGCATTGATAATGTCTCCTTTAGTTGATTCTGATGTGATATATGACCAAGTTTAGAATATACAGGGAAGTTACCCCCTTTTCCTCAAAACAAGTATGGGAAATATATCAGTAAAAATTATTATAAAAAGAGTTTGAATGGATGGCTGAAAAAAGTGGTAGAATGTGCTGAGATTTTGCCTAATACAAAAATAATCAGTTTAATTGGGCAGACAGATAGTAAAAAATCTAACCTTACTGTATGTGCTGAGCTACAATTTCATAGAGTTGGAAGAAATAAAAATGAAGTCCTTTCATTGCTGGTGTTCAGTGACCCACTCTCATTTGTCACCTCTCCCAAACTTATATTTTACAGTTCAATTTTACTGAGCTTCCTTTATTCTATTCATGATGCATTTTAGAGTCTGTTTTTTAAAAAATAATCTTTCATCCTATAATGCTAATTTTAACTTTCTTAGCCTGATGATGGTATCTCATTACTAAAGATCCATCTTGGGTTATTTCTCTTATAATACTTCTTGACTACTCAAGCTTACATATTTCTCTTAACTATATACCTGCTTCAATCATTATACTTATCAAATTACATTGAAACTGCTATATGATTGCATATTTGTCTCTCAATATACAACGAGCTACTCCAGTTATAGATGGTGTTCTTTTCATCTTTGTAATTTTCACTTAAGTTGTGTATATTGTCTCCTGTGTGATAAGCTTCAATAAATGTTTGGCTAATCACTGAATGACACAACATAACAGGAGCAATTAATTTTCTTAGAACAATCCTTACTGATAGACAAATTCACTAAAAAGACCAAAGAGACCTAGGTGAAGGTAATTTGGGATCCAAGAAAACTTTATTATCACAATGAATATTGTTGCCAAATATAATACTAACAGATTATCCATCAATCTTCGTCATCGTGATTGTTTCTTTGGTTAGTGTTACATCATTCATCGCTAAACATAAAATTATTTTCTGATCAATGCTGCAGACAAAAAAGCAATAAAATCATTGTTTGGTTCTGTTTCTCTTAGATTTATGCAAATTATTCTTTTGTCATACATTTTGATGTTCAGGTGATAAGATAAACTTATTTTGCATTGCTTCTTTAGTCTTTTTAATGTGATTTAAAATTAGTCTCATGGATGAAATTTGGAAATTGCTTTTTTTGAATTAGTAACACATTTATGTACTATCTCTAGTGGCAAAAAGCTTCTACAGATGACTAATCACGTATGTTGTATTGATTTCATTAGCTTTAATTTCAGATTGTGTCCTTAGTTTGTGAATATATACCATGAAACAAATTTTATTAATAAGATACCTCATGGTAAGATTGTATTGTCACAACCTTTGTTCAGTAGGGTTAAATGTCAAAAGTATCAAAATATAATTATGTTTAAATTTCATGGACCAAATAAACCTCCCAAACTACCATTTATCATATCATTAACTTTTCAGAAATCTTTAATGACTCCCTATTATCTGAATATCTATGTTTGATTTCATGGCTGTGCAGACAACCTATCTTCAAAAAATTGTATTCCTTGTTTACAGAATACTTTGATCCATTGAGATTGGACTTTATGCCTTATTCTACACTCACTATAATTACTCTTATTCTGCCTCCAAACCTTGGCTCTCTTTGCTTTTATAACATATTTTACCCCATATTCTTCAATGATACAAATAAAAAAAAATTTTCTATGTTCAGTTTTAATTTCTATCATTTCCAAAATAGTTTTACTTGTAAGATGTCAAGATTTAAAAAAAGGGAGAGTTATCATAAAATATGATAAAATTTTTAGTAGAGTTTGAATGTTCCTAAATTTCATGCAAAAATTATAATGTATATGGAAGCAGTATTTTAAAATGTATCTTAATTTTTAAAGGGTTTAGAATTAAATGTTATAAAATGAATCTGTGTTGTTTGCAGAAAATTTAGAAATCCAAAAAATCAGAGGGTAAAAATAGCATTCATATTTTTTTGCTATGGGGTAATCACTGCTATGGCATATTCCTTTCAGCCTTATTGCCATGGATTTTTTATATCTAATAGTGATCTTATGCCACACAATACATTTCATATGCAATGGAGCATTATGTTGTTCATTATTAAATTATGAAGAATTTGATTATATGTGTTATGCAAATTTCAAAAGGTAAAGGAGAGATAGAGAGATAAATTTGTATAATGAATGTTTTTCCAGTTCTCATTTTATGAATAAACATATGTGCCTGAGTGAATATAAATGAGAGATTTGGTTCCGCATTTCTGTCAGATGGTCTCATGTCCTACTTGCTTATCACTAAATATTAATATAATTCTAGTGTTAAATTATATGCATTTATTTTAAAATGTCCTTAGAGGAAAAACAATCTATGTTTCATGTGCAAGCAAATAAACAACAATTTGTCCTAATATTAGAGGGATACCAAACTGTTAATGATTATGAAATTATATGTATGAATATAGAATTTTATAAGCCATTTAAATATTTTTCAAGGTATATTTGACAATATATCATTTCAATTTTGTCTAATAATTTTAGCATTTAATCCTTATAAAATTTATTTCTTCAAATGTTTGGAAATATTTTATGTGTGTAAAAATATTACTAAGTCATTGTAGAGACTTGAAAACTACATTATCTTTTAAAGACAATCAATACTCTATAACAAACTGATATACAAAATGAAATTGTTGGTATATTTCTTTCTATTATCTGTTGAACATATTTGTATTTAACCTTTTTTTTTTAATTCAGCAAATAAGTTTGAGTATCTACTAAGTGCTAGGCTTCGTGTTAGGAACTAAATTTAAAGAGTGAAAAAATAGACCTAGACATGATTTCAGACATCGAAAAATTAACATTAGGTCATCTATATGTATACTTAAAATGATAATTGTGAGAAATTTTGAAGATTTTTATACAGATGATATTACAAAAACAGAAATTTGATGATGTCAATATTGCCAATGATCTAAAATGAAAAAAAGAAGATTATTTAATTCATTCAATTAACTTTAAAGGTTGCAGAAATAATAAAGTTCCTTGGCAATTCAATTAGACGTCTTTATTTTTTTCTCTGAGACTTGGCTTTTGCAGAGTTAGAGAAACAATTGTTCTTCAGCTCAATAAAGATAGAAGAGCAACAATACAGCTAATATTGTAAGTGCTTATCAGCAATGTCAAGATTTTATTTCAGAATACTGGCGTCCAGCATGTGATCTGCAAAAGGAGGCAAAGCTAATAGCATTGCTGAGTACGGAAAGGCTGAAAAGAGAGAACTTGCTTTTGTTTTGTTACTTCAGTATAACATGACTTATCCTGACTATATGGACCTAAGTCTCCAAGTTGAATGGCTTATAATATGGAGAGAAAATAAAGTTATTTTACTTTTAATTTTGTAAGTTCTCTCAGGATAAAAAAATGTACAAAGAAGTGTATACTAGAAGTTTATACTAAAATGACAGTATCTTTTGACAAAAGACTTCTTTAGTCTCTTACTAATGCTATGTTGGCAGCATTTATTTCCTTCAGAAAATATACATCAATTAAAGCAAATATGTGGGTAATTAACTTAATTTCTTACAGAAATTAATTAGGCCACAGATGAATTATGTACAGTTCACTAGCAGTTGAGTACCAACAATATTATTCTTTATAAGGCACAGGGAAGATTTAGTTAAAAATCAAGTAGAGGATCCAGAAAAGTAATTGTCACTTGGTAGTGACCACATAGATGGGGCGAAGAGCATCATCAAGAAGCAATGAAAAACACACATTTGTGAATAAACTTGAAAAATATAATGACTAATATGTATGAGAACAAACAATGCATCCTCATTTTAGTTACACACAGATTATTTTAAAATTTAAAATAGAAGCAAAAAACACCTATAGATAATGATGTACTTAATCAGGAATTAAAAATAAAGGACATTTTGAGTGTTCCAAATTAACAAAAATAACTTATTACTAAAACAAAAGGGGAGAATTCATTGCTCTCTGCATCTATTAAATGTCCTATAAAGACAGAACGATATCCTGAGTAATTAGAAAGCTTAATTTTACTTACTAGTCTTGTTTTCTCCATCATGCTCAAAGGTCAGCTCCCAGAAATACTCTAAGATCGCATACCCCCAACTCTGTAGCATATGTAGAAAGAATAGCATGAAACAATTGCAACCATCTAAACAGCAGTATTTAAATAATTTAGTACCATTTCATTTGACTTTGCATATTTGAAAACGTAAATAAATTTCTCATATTAAAAAACATCCTTTTCCAAAACCAAGATAAATATAATACATTACAAGAGAACTGTTTTCTTTAGTGAAAAAGAAACACCGGATGATAAGTTCAAAAGACATATAAATTACTCTGTAGCAATACCTATTAACACTTTATTTTTTAAATTTAAAAGACCTTAAAATTATCCTTAAATGATTAATGATATTTTGTTCTTTTTTTCCTTGTTTTGTAAACCATATTTAAGTCTTAAAAATACCAAACTTCACAAATGATGTGATGCTACACAGCATATAAAATTGAATTAAGGTGTTCAAATATATTAGAAAATTGACATTGGGGAAAGAATGAAGAAACACTTCACTGAATAAAATAGTATATGCGAAATTAAGAAATCTACTGAGAATTTTAAAATACATATTCGACTGTAATCTAATGCCTGTCATAAATAATGCCCCTTCTCATCAAAACACAAATCGTTCATGGAAAAAAAAAGCATGTTGTATTAGGAAATAATCAACATAATTTTTCTACTTGAGTGCTTACTTGTGCCTGGAGATTTTATTGGTTCTCCTTTTATGCCATTATGCCCTCCACAATTTCTTTTATGTATTTTTTTCCCCTCAAGTTATTTCCCTTAGGAAGTAAAGGTGGTTACACTACATGTATCATTCAATAGAGAACCATGCAATGCAGAGCAAGTTACACGTAGAATACATTTTGAGTCCCAACAACATTTGACATTAGAAAAAAAGTGACTCAAATATGTTTGTCCATGAGGTGAAATCATAATTATGATTTTAAAAAATATGTTTATGAAAATGTTTTATCTTCTCACTAAAACAAAACCCATTGCAGAGTAGCTAAATTTAAATAAATCTAAAAAGAAAAGGAAACACAAAGCAGAACAACATTCCTGAATTAATTTATGGACAAGAAAGTGCATGATTTACTGCTCGAATTGCATTGTGGCAAACTCTAAGAATTAGTGTTTTGTGACTGTCTTAAAAACATGACTGGACATGTTCTTTATCCTTTTCCAGCTATAAAACCTATATGGATTTATAGATTCATCGACAATCATGTGGATAATAGTGTAAAGGCAAGAGATGCCCTAAGGATTTGTCTCCATAGCACAGGGGCAGGGATTATATATTTCTGCTCTGGCTTAGTGTAGAGTGCATAACCAGGTAAGAAACGTAGCCCACCAAAACATTCATTTTGGCTACCTTCATTTATCAAATCTTCATTTAATGTTTGAAGACAATCTTACGTTGAGGAAAAAGACCTCAAATTTTAAAGCATTAACATAACAGAAAGTCATACAACTACCTCTTTTTTATGTTTACTACAGGAAATTTCTTTCCAGGAAATTATGCAAGAGATGTGTAGAGCACAGAATCAAGAGAGCTTGTAAATGGCAGCTGCAGCTTCACTACAGAGGCCGACAGTGGCGGTGCTGCATTTGCGTCAACTGTTACAAAGTCTTCATTGCAGCATTCTGTTTGCCACCCAATGTCACCCTCTGCCTCCTGATTTTAATTAGTTTTCACAAAACTTTATGCTATTACTCTAATGTGTAGTGCATAGTGTTGAACATGGTTTCATAACAACTCTTCACAATCTTTTCCAGATTAAAAAAGTCTGTCAAAGTTAAATAACTAGTAATGTATATCCTCTGGTAAGTTATCTGCAACCAGGGGAAAATCCAGTTGATGAATTTGAATCTGGTACAATATCCTTAAATTCCACTGCTATCGAAATGATATGAAAGTAGAAACAATCACAATAAATTGAGTAAATTCATACAGAACACAAAATACTGTGTTTTTTCAGTCCCTTACAATTACAAGGATCAATCTTCCATGCATCCTTTTCAACTTGTCAAACTAGAACTCTGAAACCCTGGAGATAAGTAGCAGGTGACTAGGAGCTGGAATCATCAGTTGAGTTGAACTTAATTTTTGAAATTGTTCAAACTCCCTTTAGATATTTACATTTGCTATTCTGTCAAGAGGGACCAGGAGCCTACATCTGTTATGTATAGGTGATTTTCGAAAAAAATATAAATAAATAAATAATAAATAAAGTTTTATATCTGTGATGTTCATTATGGAGAAGAAGTATTAATACACTACAGAAATAGCTCTTTAGAAAGTATCGAATATCACCATTTGTTTTATGTTGTATTGATTCTATAGCAAAGAACTGAAAGGATTGACTTGGATGAATTTTGATGAAGGGTTTAATACCAGGACACTGGTATTAATGCTGATACCGGGATGGTGTAAACACTCATTTTTATCCATTTTCTCACCCTTGCTCCAGCAAGTATGTGAATTTACCTGCAGTCAGTCACAACTGAGGGATATGTCATAATGGACCCTTCTCTGTTTCCATACAGACCAGGCAGAAATGCAAGTCTTCCAAAGTCAAAGCCCATCACTTATGACTCAGTTCTCAGACTGGGAATTTCACTTACCTTCTATGACTCTGACCTATGATTCCTGACCTATTCACTGTAAGATTATTTTCTGCTCGTCTTCTAATGTTTATTTTCACTCCCAAAATACCCTTGTACCGTGAATATCAGGTTTACTTTACTCATTCATTAAATTTTATTGACTGTGTATTATGAGCCACGCATTGAGACAGGAATTGAGGAGCAGGAATGAACGATGAACATGGACTTTTTACCTTCAGAGAACTCCCAAACAAGTAACATGTGATACAGAGAAAAAAGAAAATAAAACATCTATATTATGTCAGATGGGTGCTAAATTCTGTGAAGCAGAATGAAGTCATAAAGAAGACAGAAGATGCGGTGGAGGTTGCAGTTTTGCAGCACACAGTGATCAGGCCTGTGCATCTGACGCGGAAACATTTGAGCAAAGACCTGAAGGAAGTAAGAGCGTTAGCAACTACCGCATTTATAGAAGCCCATTCCAGGCAGAGACAGAAGAAGCAAAGAAACTGCAGGAGTGAGTTGGTATGTTTAAAGAACAATAAGGAAATCAGTGAGTTAGTTTGTAACAGGTATAGTGTGAAAATAAATTAAATCATAGAAGTGACGGGAGAAGATTCATAAAAGGCTGTGCCATGTGGGATTATAATTCCATTTGTGATCTTCACGGACACCTTTTCACATTTATGACCAGGGATTCCTGTTTGGCTCCCTCTTCATCTTTTAGACTTCTAAACACTACCTGCTTCTCTCAATAATTTAGGTTTCTGGACCTAAATGCTCATATTCTAATTTTTGCATCTGTCTTAATTTTTACCAGATTAAATAAATATTTGTCTTTGAAAGTAGTGGGAATATGAGTATATATTAAATAAAGAAAAAGTAAAAACATAACTGGTTATTTAATTTTGTTAATTTTGATGAATTACAGGGAGGGATTGCCTACTCAAATTAAATTAGTTAAAACTACAAAACTGAGGACCGAGACGAGAGAGAGTTTAGAGTGCCTCCTGTGGGAGCACTCACCAAGAAATTAAAAGAAACACTGAACATCTTTCCAATTCATATCAATGATCCAATTGACGTCTCAGAGATTAACGTTGGAGGAGACCACCTATTTTTATGCATATTCTTTATTAGCTGTAGCAATATTTTGCAACCTGGGAAGGAAAGCAGAATTACCAGTTGGTAGTAGTAATCCAGTTATTTAGCTTATCAGCAATGTGACTGGGCATGAGGTCTGCTGTGTCTGAGAACGGGGTGTACTGTAGCCAGGAAGATGTTGAAATACTGAGTGAAGTAGGAAGGAATGAGCCAGAATGAAGTCCTAACTTATGGAACATGATTGCTGTTGAATCCTGATAATAGCTTTTACAAATTAACTGGATAAATTTACAAAGCAGAAATCAAACTGTCAAAAGTCCACCACAATCATCAGAAACATTTGTTTAGATTAAACACTTAATATTAAGCACTTTAAATAAGAAAACAGGCCTATTTAATATGTATGAAGATATTATAACAAAAGAAATGAGAAACAAATTAAGATATTAGAAGTTGAATACAACTCTGTGATTTTGATATCTGTAAAATAGCCATGATTATAATAGAGCTCATATGATATAGAGGAGAATTTCTATAGTACTTACGTGGTGAACAATAAGGTGAACTCCAGTAACTCATCAACAAAGACATCTAAAAGTAAGCCTCACTTTTCCTCATCTTCTAATTCATTGAATTGGCGGGGTTGACACTTAATCTCCCTAATGTTTCTATTATACATCTATTGTCTTCTTGTTTTCAAGTTTTGTAACATTTGTTGCAGACTCCAGTATAAGGGTACTTGTTGAAATGATAAGCTTCTTTAAAAGTATATCTTCAATGTTAATGATTTAAATATTGAATGTGCAAATTTTCCTGATTTTGGACCTAGACTCAGTTAGGATTTCTTCTCTTTTCTTGTATGTATATGTTATGTGAGATGATGCTAAATTCTGTGAAGTGGAATAAATTCATAAAGGGCATCTTCTATAGATGTGGTGGAGCTTGCAGTATGCACACACACACACATATAATCTATATACATACATGCACACATATGTATATACACACAAATCCATGCACACTAACAGCATAGTTACCATCCCACTTCATATGCCGTATTCTGAGAGGTACTCTCTTAAGAGTTTCAAGTCACATGGGTTTTTTTGTTGTATTCCACAAATAGATGTACACCTTGAGATTCAGTTATTTAATTGTAAGCCCTCACTAGCAAATTCAAAGTACATATGGATATTATGCAATACTATTTTGTCTTGGTTACAGGGTTGCCTGGCATTACTAATTTTATTACACATAACTTTGGCCAGATAGTATTAACATCAATGAAGTAGATGGGTTTCTTAAAGGGATCTTGTGTTTCAAGAAAGCAGGGAGCAAAGGGTAGAGATACGGGCCATAATAGCATTTAAGAAGCAAATAATAGGAGAGCAAAGGTGAATAATAAGGAACATGAGAAAATAAGAAGCATTCAGTATTTCAGAAGAAAAAAGTATCAGACTTTAAGTAGAAGAGAGTTTTAAGACATAGACATTAAGAAAGAAACAAGAGGAAGTTTTGAATATTCCTATTCATAGAGGACATGGAGGTCATTTTGCCCTTTAAAGAGAGATTCTTCAATGGAGTGATGGAGTTATATTTCTGTTTGCAATGTATTGTGTAACAAGTGGAATTAAGGAGAGGATATGTTTAAATACAAAACTGCATAGGAAATTATTTTAGGGAAAAAAGTGGGTAGTATCTGAAGAGGGAAATATTGTTATTTTGTCCATAAACAAAGAAGCCGATATATAAATAAAAATAGGTTTATGGATGTGGGGATTAAAGTTGTTACTGTTTTATTAATTTCCAAATGGAGCAGGAGATTAAGTCATGTAGTAAGAGTAAAGATAGAGCTAGAGGATTACAGGCTTGAGATGTAGAGGGGTTTTGAAATAGAAATTTTGGAACCTTGAGGAACATGGTGACTAGAAAAAGAGAAGAACTGTAGAACAGCCTTGAGAGCCCAGTGTGAATCTGCCCAGTTATGTGACATTCTCTGGAATTGCTGAGAATCTTGGATAAGTTTTGAAAGGACTATACATTATTGCCTAGAACACAGGGACTATAAGGGTCATTTCTATTGCTTATAACATAAGGCATAAAGATAGCACTTATGGCCATTTAATCCCTTATCATTGTCCCTAATGCAATTTTGCACTTGAATGATCTTGAGAGAATAGCTGTATTTCCACTAGAGTATGATGCTTTCCTAATGAACACCTGTGCATGGTATAATAAATGATTCATTGAATTGCTCACAGCAGAAATCAAATTCTGATCTATGGGAACTATTTCACAATCGACCAACCTCTACTAAAATATGCATTGTTGCCTGTCTTGTGGAACTTAAATTAAAAAAAAAAATAGAAAAAGAAACTTATTTTGTAGTGAATTATTGAGAACTAGACATGAATATACAATATAAGGAACATATGTGCCATCCTATTTCTTGTCCCTTCTCTGGTGGTCATAGTGATCTGAGCAAAAGTCAGTACATAATTAAGCACAAATATTTACATATAGAAGTAAAGAAATTAAGGACACTAAAATGCCATCAAGGTAATTTTATAAAATAATACAAGTCTTCTCCCCATAAGAAAATGGTTCTTAACTTTTAATCTATGAAGGAATCACCTTAAAGGCTATCTCAGAAATGCAGAGGGTTTGACTTGTTTACTTGGGAGATGTATTTTAAGTAATCATCTCAGTTTATTCTGGTGTGAATGGTATAGAAATTTTACTTTGAGAAACAGAGCAGCACAGAGCTATTTATTATATTTTACGATATGCCATACTTTATTATTCGATTCTACTTTATTATATTTTAAACTATATAAATCATATTTGCGTGATGTAATAAGTAAAAAAATGCAAGAATTGTTAGTAACTTTTTTTCATTCTACTTCAAACCTTTTTCAAGAACGTCACAGGATAAACAGTGTTAACAATATAATATGTATCTTTTCATACTTCTATCTATGCATACACACATCTCCCAATTGTATTTTACAAAAATACACTCGTGCATGGTTTCTATCACAATGAAACCCAAATCAACGGCAATTTATGCAGATAGGGACAGGCCACCAACAGCTACATAACTTACATATAACAAAAAATATGCAGAAACTAGTAGAAAGAAGGCAAAGGAATGCACGACTAAACAGAGAGCTAGCAAATTTTGTAGTCACCACTGGACATTCAGGGAAGAACAGTAAGGAGTGACAGGGAGATCCGCAGACTTTTCCTTGCTGGAAGGACAGAAGAATAACCGGTGAGCTATACCAATATTAAAAGCAAATTGTCCTTCTTGGACAAAGTCCAGCACTGTTAAATATCAAGTAAATACAGCGTTAAAATGAACAGGACAGGTGCAAAAGAGAAAAGAAAGACACTTTCTAGATAAAATGAGAGGGGTTAATAGTGGAGAACTGTATCAGTGAATATAAGACCATAGCTTGAAAACACAATGAAAACAACAAAATACATATCTAGCGTCATAAAACTAGAAAAGCTATCTTAGAAAAGGTTAGCCACCTTATTCTAAAAGTATAGATGAGGTTCGTTGTATTTTAAATGAGTAATAGAAAAAAAATCATAATTGAATCTCCTATTAGCTATTTAGGGAAAAAGAAAATAAGATCAAAAAATCATACCAAGAAGCATTGAAGAAAATGGGAAAATATGCTCCCCTCGAACATAGGGCTATTGCAATTTAATATTTTAAATGAGCCAAATAAAAGCTATAAAAATATGATATGAGAATTAGGAGAAAAAACAGAAATGTGATGAATACAGGAAAGAAATATTTTAAAAGTGAGATGAAAGCACTCAGAAAAGCAAAAAGAAAATGATTATTTAAAAAGATAGCTACGAAGATAACGATAGTGAACGACAACCAAAGCCTTATAAGAACTAAAAGTTAAAGAACAAATTCAATGTAATGAGTAAAAATTAACAAAGGTGTAACAAACATTAAAATATGATAGGTAGAAAAGGTAGATAAATATCATGTACACACACACACACACACACACACACACACACACACACATGATTCCCTGAAGAAGGGAAACAATTACCATTAACAGAAACATAATACCACTTGTAATATAAGAAAAATTACCTGAAATTTTAAAAAGTTCTTGAAACAATAAATATTTGAAGGGCAGACCTAATGTCAGTGAAAATTGAACTTTATAGCTGAGAACAAAATATATTCTACTAAAATTACTGATCTTCAAACAGAAATAAATAAATGGTTTGAACATATAGGCAAAAAGGCAAAGTAGCTTGTGAAAGAAAGAAACTAGATCCAGATCCCCACAGATTTTTTTCCAATGGCAACACTAAAATACCAGAAAACAATGGAATAGAATATCCAAAGTACTTAAAAAAAATACAAAATTTTGTTTTATTTAAAATACATACTTATTTATGTATTTATCTATTTATCTATGTATTTATATTTTTATTTTAATCTAATTAAACTGATCTTCAACTACTGAAGTCAAAGACAATTATAGCAATTGTAAGCATTTAATAATTCAGAGAAAGTTGCTTCCATTCATCCTTTGTTAGCAACTATTAAAAAACAAACTCAAGTCTCTAAAATGACTAGAGAGACATCAAAATATGGACTAGTGGAGTTCCAGAAGTCCACTAAATATGTGAGGAGAAAAAAATACACAGCTAAGAATCTCAGATGATTTAAGAACAATTCCATTCTGTTCTCATTAATAATGAGGACCAGATATTTTTCATACACTTCATTTTAAACTTCACCTTGGATATGGGAGAGCAGAAGGTTAGAAGGCAGTCATGTGTCTGATCTGAACACCATCACACTATTTATAATCACTGACTTTTGGAAATAAATTTTCAAAATTTCAGAATATTTACAGAAACATGGAAACAGCCATACAGAAAGTTCCCACACACCTCACCCTCAGTTTCCCTTACAACATCTTACATTAGTATGATAAATTTGTCAAAATTAATTAACAAATATTTATATATTATTAATATTATTAACAAAGTAAAAACTTATTTTCTATTTCTTTAGTTTTTACTTAATGTCTTCTTTTCTGTTCCAGGATCTCATCTTGGGTGTCAAGTGACATTTAATCATTTTGTCTCCTTAGTTTCTATTTGTCCGTGACAGTTTATCAGACATTCCTAGTTTTATGTCAAGAAATTTAAGAAAAAGATGTTTATGAAGCACAATATCATGAATGTAGAAAAAATTAGATATGGAAATGAGAGAAACGAGAATGTCAAAGATGAATCCTATTTTCCTAGATAGTAAAATTATAGCAAAGACAGAGAAGTAGAAGGAGCCTTTGTTTTTGTTTGTTTGATTGTTTGTTATTGCTCTATTTTGTTTACCTGTTTTTGTATGGGTGTGGATGTAGATAATACTTTTGAGTTTATATTTTCTTTGGATGAGTAATTGAGATTATATATATTATATAAATGTAAGTATGTATCATTCTTTATTATTTAAACATACATAAAACTACAGAAATATTAATGTTTAACATCTGTAATTGGATCTATTAAAACATTTAAGGGTTTTTGGAAATATTCTTACTAAATGTAGAATTTTTTTTTAAATTTCAGAATCTTACAGGGGTACAAATGTTTTGGTTACACGGATTGCTTTAGTGCTGCTTGAGACAAAGCTCTAAGCGTTCCCATTTCCCAGATAGTGTACATCGTACTCATTAGGTATGAATTTTTTATTGTAATGTTTTGTATATTTTTTGAAAAACATACATAACTTTAAACTATATTTACTAGTTTGGTTTTCACAATTTGAGAAGTATACACAGCAAGGCTTAAAGCTTTGTCTTTAAAATGAATATAATGGAACCCAATCTTTTACAAATAAGAAAATAGAACCTCAGGAGATCAAAGCACCTTGATGGAAGCCACTGAAAATTAGTTGGCAGTCATGACATTGACATGGCAAGAGAAAGCCAATATCCTGACTCTAGTCCAAGGTTTGTGCTTCTAATACTTCTTATTTAGTAGAATGTCACAGCACTGAGATTATGCTTATAATGTCGGAAGAATTCAGCACCTATGTAGCCTGCATTAATTGTAAAAGGCAAAAGATAAGGTTAAAACTTAAGTTTTGTCATAAATATTTCTATTCTCATGTAAATATATCCCCTTATTCATACTCATGTAACCTTTAAATATTTGCATGTAGTTTATCTTCAGTTTTATATGCCAAATATGCTTGTGTCCTAGTAATATTTAATGCTTTCAAAAGTTCTTAAATACCATAAGATTTCTCAAATATCAAATATAACATAATTTTAAAATTACATTTAGATTTTTTCATATTGCAATCAGTGTAATAAAATCTTATGTTTTTATTAAAAAGCACTAAAGCATTCATTATCATCTCAACATTTGTTTTAATACACAAATACCATATTTTAAATCTAATAAGTGATTTATTTCAAAAGCATTTATTTGACATATAGACATATATGTGAGAATCTTTTCTTTGTTTCATATTCTCACTTAGTGTTTTAAATAAATCACATTATTGTAAAACATGTAATGGGATGTTTTGACATTGCAAGTACATATTTTGACATGTGCTATCAAAAATTTAAATTAATACCATTAACAGCTTTGTAATTGTAATTCCGCCAAAGGCTTTCTCAAACATCCTCCCTAAGAAACACTTGGTAGAATGTAAGTCATTTATTCTTATACTACTTCACAAATCATCTTTTAAAAATAGTAACAGTTTAATATAAATATTAATAAGAACATTTTATAATAATTAAAATATTAAAGTAATTATGATTATCTTCTATTTCTTAAAATTTACATAAAAAAGGAAATTTAACTCTATTAAAGTAAAAATATTTAAAATGGTGATAATTTTCACATTTTAGAGAATTTAAAATCTATATTGATGGGATTATTAATGAAAGGTACTTTCGCCCGATTTTAATTCCATTGATATATTAAATGCAAACTGTGTTGATATTTTTAAGATGATTTATATTGTGGGGATATTGCTTACTTAATGTGCCACAGGCAGCAAACTCTTCTGGCCTATGTTCATCATAATATATGTATTATGGATTATAAAATTTGCATGGGAGTGTAAATTAAGAATTAGAATATTTGAAAAATATTCAAAGTTAGAAAAGCTTAAAAGGGTAGGATATCTAAGTAGAGAAGATAAAACAAGCACTTTAATATTACTGCCAGGTGCTTTAGTGCTGTCCAATATAAGAGTCATATTTTATAAAGTTTAAATTTTTTAGACAGGATAGTACATCTACCAATCTATGGGTCTTTCATGCTTATTAAAAATACTTTAGTTTTTGTTTTACTGACGCTCTGTCCATGCAGTTGATCATTGCAACATCCTAGTTCTTTGTTCTGTTTTTTAACTATGTTGCACAACACCTAATTCGGCCACTCATTTTCTTGGTTTTACCTTAAAAATTGCCATTACCGCTATGTATTTCTTTCATTCCACTCTCTGAAAAACGTCTCCTAACATTCCACAAAGTCTCTCAAGCCACCAGTTCTTGTACTGTTTGACACCCTTGGACTTCCAACACATTGATATCACCACCTACTCACTGTCCCTTGATACTTTCTCTCCTCTCATGATATAGATCGAACATTCAGTTATTATGTAGATGAAACTACCATTCTTCTTTATGCTCCCAGGTCCCTTGAGATTCTCCGCTTCCTTGTAGTCCCATAATAAGCACAACACTGGATAAATATAACTCTCCAAATATTACGTATCTCCACCCCGGTAGATGCACATGGCTGGAAACCTGCCAATCTCCACGTATTTTAAAGAGCCTCATTTTAAATTTACAAAGATATACTTTGAGTGGCCACGTACTGCTGCCTGCTGATCAGACTCTCACATCACCTTCGCAGCCTCCACTGTGTCAGAGCCTCTACAATCTCTCCCTGGGATTATCAGTCTCCTAAATGATCTTCCTTCCTACAGTATTCTTAAGTTACGAATGAAAATATTTTTAAAATATGAATTATATTCAACTGTTTCTCTGTTGATACCCTTAAAGACCTATTTCACTCAGAGTAAAATCTATACCCCTTACGATGGCCTTCCATTCTGATTATACCTGGAGCTGAACATAAACTTTTTCTATACTTTATGAGGCCACTTCACGTTAACAGCACCAGTTTCTCTGCTGTTGTTTTCTACCCCGGGCATTTTGTTCCCGTAGAATCCTAGTAGTCACCCTTTTCGAGGCCTGGCCTCCTTTGCCTCCACATAGACACTTAGCAAACCCCTTCACCTCCTTCAATCCCTTGTCCAAATGTCTTTTTATTCCTGGAGTCTACCCTGACAATCCTGTATATTTTGTACTTTTCTTAATTTAGAATGTCAAATACTTATTGATGTCTCCTCTTCACAGAAGTCAGCTTCATTAAGGCAGAGACTATTCTCTGTTCTCTTTATTAATTTACCCAAAGTGCATATTAACAGTGGTAGGGACATAGAGTGCTCTTAACATGTGATGAATAAATGAACGATGTAAAATATGGCCATTAATCAAATGTGGATTTGGATAGAGAAATTTCAATGAATTGCTGGAGTTAAAAACTATAATTCACTTTTTTTGGCATATAAATCAGAAGAAAAGTGTACAATGCAACCAGCTAACTCAAGATGTTTAACTAACATAGTAAGTAGTTGTTCTTTGCCCCCACACATCTATAATTCATTATTTAATCAGTAGCTCAATGCTTTTCCCAGTGAAATTTACCTCACTCATAGTCCCGGCAATGTTTACATAAAACTAACTCTAGGGCTGTCTCCCGCTAGTAAGTTAGTAAAACTTTGCCACATCCATATCCAGGTGACTGACTCAGGGGTGGGCAAGGAACAAATCAGAGACAATGTGTGTAATTGACCTATGTTGAAATTCTAAAGATGGAGATTCACGCAACCAAGTTATAGCCATTAGGGACATGTGACCTATAGCTCTTGAGCCCATTTTACAGTTTTGTAGGAGGCTGTCTTGTGGAAAAGGCTGAAACATGAGGATAGGAAGCCTACAATGGCAGAGAAAATGCAGCTAATCATTTTTGATTAAATTTCCTATCACCCAAGCCTAAAGCAGGACTTATATCTAGTTTTAAGTTGCATGAGATAGAGATTTCATTTTTTGTTTAAAACAATTTGACTTAAGATTCTTGTACCTTGCAATATAAACATTCTTAATTTTGATATGGATATGACAGGGAGAAAATACATTCCAAGAAGCCATAAGGGGCATATATTCTGAAGATTTTTTGTTTGTTTAGTTTAGTTTAGTTTATTTCCTTAAGATGGGATTTAGTTGAGAGTATTTAGGCATAATGAAAATGAGTGACTAGAAAGAGAAAGTTTAAATACATGGAAAATTTATGGGACTTCTGTTATAGTTCAGTGCTCAAGGGAGGTCGGAGGTAACAGCATCAGGTATGGCTTTGGGTGAGAGTAGGAATAACATTTCTGAAAGTACTAAAAGAAAACATGAATGGATAAAAAATAAATGGAGATTTATTTGGACTGAAACTGACATCAAAATTTAGAAAGTATCTCGCAATGACCTTATATAATAGATATTGGAAATTATTCGATGTTGTTAATTAAGAAAATAAACTGAAAGGATAAATATTTTATATACCTGAGATTTGAGAAAAAAAGCATTGAGGATAAAGGTATTGGTAGGAAAATGAGTTTGGAAGTGGTGGTAATTTTTTAGTCATAAGAAAAATAAAGGACCTGATGATAAAAAACTGACTTCGATATGTGTCATTCATATACTTTACGTTCTTATTTATATTATGAATAGTTCAAGCTTATTGAACAGTAACTACACTTACTTATTGAGTTGTGTGCAATGCCAAATGTATTTTTTGTGTTCAGTAAGATTTGAACCATAATATCAATGAAGAAAGGCTTAAAATAAAGAAAGCTCCATGTAGGAGGAAATATAAGCATTATAGTACCATTAATTAACTCCTTCTTTTAAATAATTTTCCTGTTTTTCTCATTTTTTTAATTTTCCTGTTTTCCTGTTAGGGAAACAGCATCTCCATTCATCAAATATGTACTCAAAGTCAGTGAGTCACTCTTCTAAGAACCAGGGTGATGAAAACAGGCCCTTAAAAATCAATCTAGAAATTAAACATGTATAATACCTTTCATGGCATTATGGACTAGTAAATAATACATTTATAAATGTAGACAGATGTTGAATTACATGAGCATTTAGAGTAGAAACAATAACACTTTGCCTGGAGTGCTTAAAAATGGGTTTTTGAAATAAGCAAGATTTAAGCTAGCTAGAGCTTGAGGAGTAGAATTAGAGAGGAAAAAAATGTAGAAACAAAGCAGTTTTATATTTAAGGGTAATGGTGTGATGAGAAAAGTAGCGGTGAAAACTTCAATCGAAATTTTATGTATGAAATTGCATAGTTTCACCAAGCACATTTTCTGTATAGGGAAATAATGGAAGGTAATCCAGGGAAGACGGTGTTTCTTAGTGCCCTGAATTCAAGGCTGAGATATTTAACACTGTCCTTGGCACTAAGGATCCACTGAAGATTTTGACAGGAAAGGTCATAAAGAAAGTGTGGTTTCAGGGGGAAAAAGGAGTTTGGTTGTTAAAATCAGGATGGATGGTAGAGGAATACATTGGATGCAATGAAATGTCGGGTAAACAAATTTGGGGTACACAGGGAATTAGAAGGTAGTTGGTGATCATTTAGATAAGCTGTGTGGGGTTAGGGCAGGAAGATGGAGACGGCCTTCACAAAATGGTGGTGCTCCTAAGAAGCTATTTTAACACGCACAATCATCAATTAACTTTTCTATTTCCACATTTTTAACAGATTAAAAATGAATAATTGCTAACGACTCCATCTCTTATCAAAAAGAAAGTATTCTGTAAAAAACATTTGGGTTCAGGCTTGAGAAAAAATAAACAGGAATATCGCAGTTTTTAACACTCTCCCCAGATCCATGATTTTGAAACTGATATCAACTTTACATTTAGGTAAATATATTTACACGAAATTATAAAAAATTTCACAGAAGAAATATATCAGTGGGAATACACTAAGTCATCTCTGCAACTTAAATCAAATAATACAACACCTTGAAACTTTTAAAAGTCATTTTATGTATTAAAAAATAAACTGTTTAGGTGATAACTCTGTACAGTACTTTCTGATTAGAGAAAGAAAATTTACATCAGATCATTTCAGGAAAGATTAATCAATTTTGATGAGTAACCTCTGAGGAGGATAGAGCTAGGTAGTAGGTATAATATAAAACATGTGGTTTCTATCAAAATCATTACATCCTGAAAATAAATGTAATATTTGGTTTATTATTATAGAGAAATATAAAGGAAGGTTCCTCATTTAATTGGGGCTGAGTGATATTAAAGATTTATATGTAACCCTTGTAGACCAGAGCCTGGAGCAATATTTTGCTGATAAATTATAATTAAATTATACTGGAGGCAATGGGATTTATAACAAATTGAACAAAATAATGCAATGTTATTTGATCTCTGTGGTTACCATCTATTAAGCATGAAAGATTTCAAGGAACCAGTTCTATTATAAGCATTTCCTTTAAATTATATTATATTTAAAACAACTGTATCCTAATGGGAAATCTGGTGTGGGGTCTAGGTGATAATAAGAAAACAATTTCATCGTTAATAAAAATTCATTAAACAAAGTGTGATACTAACTACAGTATAAATATTTCTGCCTTCAAGGAGCTCAACATTTAAGCAAACAAGATGTGTCCATTTTATACTTATATTTGCATTAAGTTTTGTATTATTCCAATATGATCATGATTCAAATGAATACTATGAAGAGTTTTATGAAATGCAATATTTTTATTTTCCTTTTATTTTTTTAGAGAAAAAGTCTCGCTCTCTTTCCCAGGCTAGAGTGCAATGGCATGATCATAGCTCACTGTGACCTTGAACTCCAGAGCCCAAGCTATCCTCCTAACTCAGCCTCCTGAGTAGCTAGGACTACAGGTACATGCCCCCACACTCAACTAATTTTTAAAATTTTTTTTTTGCAGAGGAGTCAAACTATTTTGCCAAGCTAGTCCTGAACTTCTGGCCTCAAACAATCCTCCTGCCTCAACCTCTCAAAGTGATGGATTACAGGAGTGAGCCACTGTGCCCAGCCTCTATTTATTTTTTTCTTGTTGGTTTTAGTACAATAATAGGATTAAAACATATTTGTCAAAAGTCACAGAGGCACGGGGTAAGATATAATATCCCATCTCACCAGCTGCATGACCTTAGAAAAACTACTTGAAATAACCAAAACTGTTTTCTCATTTATAAAGAAGAGAGTAATTCTAATGTTTCTAATAGGCTAAAGTTACTTTTAGAAAATATTCATATAAAGTGATTAGGAAACTATTTTTGCATATGAAATGCAAAATATTATTAACTTCATATTAGAATTAGAAAATTTTAAAAATAAAGGCATATTTCATTATCGTAACTGCAAAACCTCTCCCCAAAAATAATTTTTGTGAAGACTAAACCTTAAATGGGTAATACTCTCTTAGAATAATGTTCTCTTAGGAAATTATACATACAATAAATATACATAATTTATTTGTATATATAAGACAGGGAATTATATACAATATATTAATATATTTGTTTGTTTTGATTTCTAAATTTAAAATAGAGTGATTTTAATTTAAATTAATTTATCTCATAAAATCTTATTTTATACATGTTATTCCCTCTGAATCAGACTGTATTTCAGATTAAATAGTTATATTTAATATTAATTTATCTTAATAAACTTATGTACTTTGAGGCACATATATCAGATATAATAGAAAACTGTTTTGTTAATTTTTAAAGTTAGTATAAAAAAGCAAAAAAACAAATACAAAATTATAAAATTGTATTTAACTTTCCAAAGTGACATTTCTTTTTTCCTTTTTTTTTTGTCTTTTTTTTTTAGCATCTTTATTTCCATGGACAAAGTGACATTTCTAATTAAAACTCCATTACTGGAATTAGAATCCAGTGTTATTTTGTTTAAAGTAATTTTTTTAACCGCAGTCTATTAAAATTTGTTCATTTCTCATCTGGCAAATATCCATTGCTCACTCACGAGCACGAGACACTAATGTTCTTGAGACAACCTCCGGGATAATTGAATAAGAAACGTTCGGTCTCCATATGTGTTTTTGCATCTTCCATGTCCCCTTCTGGATGCATTTCTGCCCTTCATCCTGCTCTGTACTTGGTGATGCTGACCGTTATAGACTAAACAGTATTTTCCCTTGAATCTTTTGGTTCAGGTTCAAGTTAGTTCAGTTAATTGGAAGCAGTAGCCGGGGTTTAGGGGTGGGAGGAAAACATATTTGACATAGTAAATGAATATTAAAACAAACGTTAGGACTCGCCACTCAGGACTTTTTGTTATTTTATTTTTGACTTTTTTTTCAAAGTTTATTATCACTTGTGCTACTTTCTTCAGTATCAAAGTTTTGAATTTCACATCAGTTTCGCTGGAGCACTTTCCCTTCCACGTGAGATGATGCTGATTTTGATTTATGGTACACTCTCCCAGTCTTAGCGATGGGGAAAATTAGCATAGTCGAGATGGATATTTTCTCAGCATGAGATACCTGTTTTGCATATATTTCTGTTTCATCTTTATACAAGGAGACTCTGTAGAGTTGTTTTAATTTTTTATAAAAAGAAGAAAGGCTGAGGAACCTCATTACAATTCAGTCTTGGAACTGTCGCGTGTTATTTTAAAACCAGTCATCTGCACAATTTCCTCTCACTTGTAGCAACCTGTACTCTTAAGTGTGACACAGATGTGGGAACTATATCCTCATAATTGCTAAGATGATTAAATGACTTAATAATGTATGTAAACCTTTTGAGAAAGTGCCAGTCATATAAGTGCTATAAAAATGTTTGCTATAATTATTAATAGACTACGCTCCAAAATATTCAAATAATGTCTATTGTACAAACTGTTTTGCTGAGATTAACTTAATTAAATAAGAAATTAATACTAAGAAAATTGCAGCCCTCATACTGGGAAATTGGAAACACAGAAACATTAATGGATGGGTGAAAGAAGGAATCATAATAGGAATAAAAATCCTATTTAGAACCACTATATATAAAAAAGTTTAGTGATACCGCAAACATATTAAATAAAGAAAAATCTGTGGCAGTAAACATTTATATTAGAAAAAGAAGATAAAATTAAAATCATTGAATATCAAATAACTATAAAATAAACTGAAAATAAACCCACATAAAAATAAGGGAAATAGATTAAAATTTCTAATAAAAAACTAATGAAATATAAAACAAAGATAAAATCAGATCATCAAAGGCAAATATTTATTCTTTCAAAAGAATAATAGAACTGTGGATGATATTGACGAAGAAAATATTCTTTCATCATATATACTATTTTTTACAATGTAAAACTTGAGAATTGGAGAGATCAATTCACTCTCAAACTCAAATAAATAAGTAGTAGCTGAAATGCACCCCAGTAGAGTTATACAATCTATTTGATTGTGTAACATACAAATAAAATATCACAGCATGTGTATCAGACCCATTAACAGTGAATTATTTCAAAATATATTTAACTGATCTTAGTCTAAAATTAAATCATTTTTATGCTAATATATGATACATACCAATATAGGCAAAATTTCATCTAAATGATAAAAGTGTATTTTTTTAATACTAATTATAGTGTTTCTGCTATTTTGATCAAATCCCTATTAGTCACATTTACACCTTCTCCACCTTTTTTAAAATTAAATATTGTCAGTAAAAGCCTTCCCTTCCCACCTTAGGTCCTTATGTAGCTGCATTTTATGCTCTGTTTAAAAGATGACATGGCCAATAAAAATCAACAATTTATTGACAGAACAAATGACTACTGTGTACACTGCCGGTGGAGTTAATAAAATGCTTTATTGATATAATTTATTTACACCATCTGAATAAGGGCACAAGGATAAAAATCTTTTCTTGAAGCCTGCCAATACAGCAGAATTTACATCACTTGGGGAAAATCAGACACATTCAAATCACTTTACAAATTGGCCTCATGACTTTTATAACTTGTGAATAATTGGAATAAAATTATCATCAGAAAAAAACAATTAGTTACACGGGCAAGTATGTGTGGCTAGAAGATTTAGAACAAAGTTATACTTTGGCTTACATTTCATGTAACCTTTTATTTATTCATTCGCCGATTATTTACTGAGCCTGAATAAATGGCATTGACCCTGTCAACATGAAGCTTGTAGAGAGGTCCTGAGAGGGACACGCACTGAACACACTACAGTGGATTGTAAAAAAGAAAATAAAATGCACGTGCACACGAACACATTCATGTATATATGACACAGTAAGGCGGTAGAGAAACATATTTTAATTTTGCCTCTGAAAATTAGACGCTGCATTTAATAGACTTATTCAAAGCTGAGAAGCAGTGTAGCAAATAAGCCAGGAGAGGATTTTATTTTTAAATGAAGTATGCCTCTGCATTTTATTTTACTAGTAATTTCAAAGATTATACTCTTAAACATTTATATTTATATTTTATATGAGTTTCATATAAGGCTATTAAAAAAAACAACTTCTAAAACTCTTCTGCTGGAGTATCCATGATGGCAAAGAAAAGTAATTAAACGTCTTCCCTCTCTGCAACGGGTCTGGGAGCACAGTCCTGAGGTTTCAAAAACGTTGAATGTAGTTAATCTGAAATATGCATAAAATGTTTGTTTTATACACAAGATAATTTGGGAATAAGAGACTATCATTTCTGCATGCTTACTTGTCACCATATTTTTTGACTAATATTTTTCTTCCATGTTTTTTGAGTACATATCTGAGTGCAGAATGACCCAACATGTTTATGTTTTGACTCAGTATTCCAATGAAAGTCCACTTTGCTGGTTGATGAATACATAAAACTTTTAAAAATCACAGCCATGTGCCATATTGTTTGTTCAAACCATCAATTGCAAATTATATTGGAAACTTGGTGATTTATAATTATGCAAAGCTACTGATAAGGAAAACATTGGTTGTAATTTCAAGAATCAAGACTTCCTTACTTAGTCACTGTCATTTATGTCTAATTAGGAAGGTTGAATTTCTCATGTTCCTCCAAGATATTGGTATATAATATTTTGTACATTTTACCCTATCAATTAGAGCCAAAACTGGGATCAAATATTTAACATTTTAGAAATAGAATACATCATGTAAATTTAATTAAACCTTACCCATTTCTATCAAAACTATCAAAGCTGGCCCTCTTGTCAGTTCCCTCTGTGGACAAGAGCATATTTTCTGATTCCTCTACCAGTGTATCTTAAGACTAATTCTTCTTTTTTTATTTCAAAATATTATGTGAGTACAAACATTTTGTTTACATATAATGCCTTTGCCTCGTCCAAGCCAGGGCTACAAGTGTGCCCTTCTCCTATATGATGTGCTTCACATCCATTAGCTGCGAGTTTACCCAACCCCACCAACCCCCTCTCACTTGACTGGCGCCCAGTGAATATTACTACCGTGTGAGCACCTTAGTGCTAATCAATTAATACCAATTTGATGGTGTACATGTGGTGCTTGTTTTTGCAGTCTTGTGATACCTCACTTTGGAAGATGCTCTCAAGCTCTATCCAGGACAATATAAGAGGTGCTACTTCACTATTGTTTTTAGTAGTTGAGTAGTACTTCATGGTATACATGTACCACATTTTATTATTCACTCATGTATTCATAGGCACTTGGGTTGTTTCCACATCTTTGCAATTGTGAATTGTGCTGCCATAAACATTCAAGTGCAGATGTCTTTATTATAGAATGTGTTTTTTTTTTTGGGTAGATGACTAGTAGTGGGATTGATGAATCAAAAGGTATTTCTATTTTTAGCTCTTTGTGATATCTCCAAATTACTTTCCACAGGGGTTGCACTAATTTGCAGTCTCACCAGCAGTGTAAGAGTGTTCCAATTTCTCCACTTTGATGTCAACATTTGTTTTTTTGGTACTTTTTGATAGAGGCCATTCTCACTGGAGTTAGGTGATACGTCATTGTGGTTTTGATTTACATTTTCCTGATGATGACAGATGTTAAGCACTTTTTTATATGTTTGCTCTACATTATTCTGTCTTCTTTTGAAAAGTTTCTGTTCATGTCCTTTGCCCATTTATTGACAGGATTGTTTCATTTTTTCTCGTTACTTTTCTTAAGTTCTGTATAGATTCTTGCTATCAGCCCTTTATCAGATGTGTAGAATGCAAATATTTTCTCCTATTCTATAGGTTGTCTATTTGCTCTAATGATAGTTTCCTTGGCTGTGCAGAAGCTTTTTAATTTG